>MU931149.1:0-70710 GCA_036418165.1 Cooperia oncophora
CGTATTTTCCATCTGAAGGGGGGGTCGCACGTGGCTCTGAGAGAAATCGCGTTGGGAGAAAGATTCTTCCGGTCGCTGACTTTTCGCGTGATTTTTCTGATTCATGTGTACTATATACCACCCCTCTCCTCCTCCCCCCCGCGCGCTCGACAGCAAAATTTTTGGGTAATAATAGTGGAAATTCTTGGGGAATTCCGGAAAAAGCGGTAGGAAGTCAGGGACAATCCAAAAAATTTTTCTGCTTCACACTGGGTATATATCCCCTCCCAGCCGTCCGACCGAAAGTTTTTCAATGTTTGGGTAAAAAACTGGAAAATGTGGGCAATTGCTAAGTAGGTGCTGGAGAAGCGGGAGGGAGGGTGTCGTTCTGGCATCACCATTTCACACATCACGATGTGTGAAATGGATGTACCCTGGTCACAGCAACCTTTGTTACGCTCATGAAGTGCTTTCTCGGAATAGGAGCATGCTGCGTATTAACGCATTCGTAGGAGCACTGAAAGAGTGGGATCATTCTCCCGACGCGCTTCTATGAATGCCTGAGAAGGTCTGATGGATCGAATTTGCACGGTGACAAGATATTGCATGACTGCAATTTCGATTTCTCCACACTCCCATATAACCTTCTGAGGAGAAAAAAAAACACGATTATTCAACGACTAAAAAGTGATTTTGTAACCCTGTTCATCCTGCTCCGCAAAAGAGTTTTCACACTTTCTTGTCATTTCGCGAAGCACGACCGGAAAACAAACAGCATTCCTGTAATCACTGTATGTGCCCTTACAGTATGCAACAAACTGTTTAGAAAAATGCTGCATTACCTGTGGGACCTGTCCTCTCACAGGTAATGCAGCATGGGTGTCAGAATAAACATTTTACCAGTATCCCAGCCATCAGCACATTTAGTTGAAGTGCGCAGCCACAGCTCACCCTATATCAGGGATTTCGAGTGTATCTGTTCGACGCATGAAAACTCTTATATCCCACTACGAGTTTTCATGCTTTGAACAGATGCAACTACTTCAACAAAATCCAACAATAGCGACACAAGGAGATGCTTCTTCAACACTACAAGCTCTACTCTCAAGAAATTTATGCATGTTCGAGAGGGTGCTTCTGGAAATTTGTTTCATTTTTTTTCAATGGCGGAATAGCGTGCTCTAAATAGCCGTAGAAAAATTTTCGAACGTTTGCGCACAAGTTCTGAACGCGCGCGAACGTTCGAAACTTGAGTACCCAGTTTGATATGATCCCTTTCATTGTCCGTTTCTGTTCCTTTTCTGTTTCTGTTCTTTTTTCGTCTTTTCTCAGAGGCGGGAAAGGGGAGGTCGCTCTGGGAATCGCTTTCGTGGAACCCTGGTCCTATTCATCAGAGAGTTCTTGAAACGTGATGGCGCACCCTGGGATATTACTAGCGTCCAGCGCTCAGCAGTGCTGACCTACCAACACTTCATTCAAAGCGAATCTTGAACATGGAGAACTCTTTTGTGGCAGCCTTGTAGCACCTTCACTCTACAATCGGCATTAAAATTATTAAAACTCATAAATGCAACAGGGTTCCCCTTCCATCACCCATGGGAATTGGAACCATTCCCTTGCTGGATATACACCTACACTCATCTGCAACAGTGTGTGCGTTTTGTTATACAGATGGGATAAGTAGTGTTCGTAGACGTTTGCACAGCTAATTGGTCTAACAATGGATAAAAGAAAGCGAAAGCAACGCCGAAAACATTTGCTCCCTCAGAGCCCACTGTTTTGCCGTTTGATCTGAGCATACTGTGGAGGACAGGTCACACAGGTAATGCAGCATTTTTTCTTAACAGTTTGTTGCATACTGTAAGGGCAAATACAGCGATTACAGGAATGCTGTTTGTTTTCCGGTCGTGCTTCGCGAAATGACAGGGAGGTGTGAAAACTCTTTTGCGGATCAGGATAAACAGGATTACGAAAGGCGCTTTTTCGTCGTTGAATAATCTTGTTTTTTTCCCCTCAAAAGGCTATATCGGAGTGTGGAGAAATCGAAATTGCAGCCACGCAATATCTTGTCACCGTGCAAATTCGAGCCATCAGACCGTCTCAGACATTCATAAAAGCGCGTCGGAAGAATGATCCCACTCGGAAGAATGATCCCACTCTTTCAGTGCTCCTAAGAATGCGTTCCTAAGCAGCATGCTCCTATTCCGAGAAAGCACTTCATGAGCGTAACAAAGGTTGCTGTGACCAGGGTATAGCAACCTTGTATGGTACGCTACATTTCACACATCGTGATGTGTGAAATGGTGATGCCAGTACTGACACCCTCCCTTCCGCTTCTCGCAGGCACCTACTTAGCAATTGCCAACATTTTCCAGTTTGTTACCCAGCATTAAAAAAAAACTTTTCGGTCGACGGCTGGGAGGGGATACATACCCAGTGTGAAGCAGAAAAATTTTTTTGGACTGTCCCTAGACTTTCTAACCGCTTTTTTCCGGATTCCCCGAGAATTTCCACTAATTATTACCCAAAAATTTTGCTGTCGAGCGCGCGCGGGGGGAGGAGGAGGAGGGGTGGTATATAGTACACATGAATCAGGAAAAAATCACCGAAAAGTCAGCGACGGAAGAATCTTTCTCCAACGCGATTTCTCTCAGAGCCACGTGCGACCCACCCCCCTTCAGATGGAAAATACGTGCCCCCCCCTATGTGTTTCAACACAACGATGCTGTACCCTGGCTGTGACAGCAACAGGTGCCTGAGACATATTGGTAAGCAGAAATATTCTGTAGCGGATGGCTAACACGTGATTCTGTATATTTCTGTTGTGACATCATCGACATGATTCATTGTTCGTCCCAGAAAACATAGCCACTCATGCAGAATACCACCCAATCGTATTTAAAGAGGATTTATACATCATTCACTTGTTTCATGACTGTTATCGCAAAAAGGCAATCATTCCATAGGTGTGTAGACACTTTAGCGGTAATCACAGATGAAGAGTCTGGCATTTATATCACTTATCGTCTATGCGTAGCGAAGGAAGGTTGGTGTTTCGAAATCTTATGGCCTTACGAATTGCACAAACTGCATGAGCATTTCTTCATTTGGTATGGGGTTGTTTTACGAAACGCCGTGTTTCGTTGTTGATAAAGGCTTCTTGAGTGATACGCATGCTTTCAAACTAACAGAAGGCGTCGAACGCGTTTCCGAAGCGCTGCTGTGGCGAAGTCTGAAACGCTGAGTAACGCGCACTTTCGTGGTGAACTACATGGATGTACTCAAACGCCTTGAGATTCAAGGGTACAGCATCGAAAGGGCAAAGTGACCTTTTCAAAAACGATCTTCCACCAAGAATCCTTCTCCACTGCGACCCGCCATAACCTACCTATCCTATCCTAGGCACATCATATCTGTAGGATGGGTAGCTGAAACCTAATGTGAAATGGTGGTATCTTGACTCAGTCCCTAGAAAGAATTGCGCTCAGTGCACCACTATGCGTCAGAGCAGCTTATTTCCTGGACACCTTCGAACAGCACGTACCTCTGATTCGAGCGAGTGGATCACTCTTTGAATTGTAATATTCATGAAAGCAGGAATCAACATTGCAAAAACGGGACAGCATGGGACACACACACCACACACCACGTACATCACATTTCCATCCACCATATACACAACACATCCACTCTCATCACACGACAGGACAAGCACACACCACACAAACAACACTCCACCGCCCACATACACACATCCCATCTACCACGCGGACAAAACACAGACAAGCACAGACAATCCACCCACCTCAATACACAAACTGCTACTCGCACTACGGAAGAACAGACACACACACACCCCCCGCATATACACATGGACAAACACACACACACATCCACCCACCCACATACACACATCAATCAACCACGCGGACAAACACAGACACGCAGACATCCACCCACACACACACACAACACACACACTCACACACACAATCCGCCAAACCACCCACATCAACTCTCAGACACTGACAAACAGACACACAAACACACCCGACGAATCAATTCCGACTATATCGCTGAGGGCGAGAGAAACATCTTGGCTCCGTAAGCTTTTTGTCCACTAACTCTTGGGCCACGGTGGTCAAGTTCAGCCGCAAGCGTTAAGATGTGAACAGATGCTGACTTTTATAAGCCCCTGCCCGTGCACTAATGCCACACCTCATCGCTGGCCGTCAGGGCTCCCTAGCCACCTTCGAGTTACTTACTGGGAGCAGTTCCACAGCGTTGCTACAACACGTGCTATGAATTTTGGGGCAACCTCTCTGAAGTGGGCCCCTATGTAATCAGCTGTTATCACGACCTGCCACCGCATCCAGCTCCCTATCTCACAATTTATAGCCAACGTCCCGCGTTGGTGGCTTACGACATAGAGCTGCTGACTCCCCTTCCAAGGCTCCTTATGGTATCTTATCAGATGTTATTACTTCCTGCAGCATCCCCTACTTTATATAATCGGCTAAGTCCGTGTGCGTGTGTGTGTGTGTGTGTGTGTGTGTGTGTGTGTTGTGCTGTGTGTGTGTGTGTGTGTGTGTGTGTGGTGTGTGTGGCGTTGTCTGTCTGTCTGTCACGAAATTCATAGCGCCGGTCCCAGTAGGGACATTGTTGACGGGTGACAGGCAATCTTATCAATTGATAAGAAAGATAAGGGTTCTTATTACATCTCTTATCACTATACTGCCAAGTATTGAAGGCTGAGTGTGCAAAATTTTTCTTCAGCCATCCACTTCTATGATAGCGCTAGAAAATGAACTCATCCTACTATATAATGCGGATGTCGACGAGCGGGGGGGGGGATGTACTTCGTCTGGAACAGGAATCTCAAGGGAAATCGAGGAGAACTGAAAAACCTGAATAATGTGACACTTCACGCGTTCAATTGCACCTTTTATCTCTAAACTTTGAATTATTGCTTAGAACGATTAACAAGGGTTCATAATACATTTTAATAATAGTTATACTTCAGCGAGCGGGTTGCATGCTAATTGAAAAGGGAAACGTACATCGGTAGGCATTTCGGTGCAGGTAATGGAAAAGAAATCTGCTCTTATACTGAGCGATTCAAACTGCCCTGTATTGGCCGACTAGACGTTGTATCGATATCTACAGATTTATGTATTCTATGGACGTAATGGCGCGGACCACACCCGTGGTGCAAACAGAAGCCTGTGCTAAGTAGTGCACGATCCCAAGCCTTGCTCTATCTGCTATGATTCGATCACTACATCCGCCCACTATTGAAAACTCGCCGTTAAAATTGTGGAGCGAACCTGGCGAAGCCAGGCCAGCTCGGCGAAGCCGGGCTGAAAAGAAGGAGGAGAGCTCGGCGTTAGCCGGGCGATCCGACTGGTGCTTACTAATAACGTTCCCATCCTACCCTCTATCTTACTTCTTGGAACCAATGTCCCGTCGTTATTGTGACTCTCGATGTAGAAGTGGTAAGCCCACTCTGATAAGGCTTCCTATGGTATCTTATCGGCTATTACGACTTCCTGCCACCCAAACGCCAATGGTGTCCCATCGCGCTCTCTATCTTACTTCTTGCGAACTGAGGTCCCATCGTTGCTGTGGCCCGCGCTTTGTATTTGGTGACCATCCCTTCTAAGCCTCCATATGGTATCTTATCAGCTGTTGCCACAGCTGTTAGGCTGCGTTCGTACCGTGCAAAAGTCGACGTAACCGACGAAACCGACGTAATCGACGAAACCGGCGTAAACCACGACTACTTTACGAAGATTATATACCTATCGATCCAACGTAATCACCATGCCCGACGTAACCGACGTTTTCGATGTGAGTCGATACGCATCTAATCGTCTGCCGTCGTTTACGTCGATTACGTTGACACGTGGATCGATACCTTATAGTCTTTGGTCGCCGAAAACGTCGATGCCTCGGTTTCGTCGGTTACGTCGGATCAATACGTATTTCTTCTTCGTGAAGTAGTCCCCGAAACGTCAGTAACGTCGGTTTCGTCGACGTAATGGCACGGTATGAAGGTAGCCTTACCAATTTCTGCCATTAGTATTCTGCCCGACCCCCACATAACGTATCAGTTTGAGCGCGCGATGGCCGCTTCGGAGGAAGTCATGAATTTCCGATCAAACACATACAGACACACATACAGACACACACACATCAACAGGCAAATTAAGCGGATCATATATGGTAGGATGTACGTATGTTTTCGTGTCATGCATTTGTATGATCCTTTAATATGATGGTCAATTTAATTCCTTTTTAGTTTCGAGTTAGGTGAAGTGGATTAATCATGGCAGATTGTAGCAATCTGCAAGTATCTGCGTGAAGGGCTATAAGAAGTGCTCGCGAGCGAAGAGCAGTCAGTTTTCACTCGCTCCATGGAGCGCATCTTACTCAACCCATTATGTTGCTGAAATATAGTATAAACGGACCAAGCACCTTGCGGTTCTAATCTCTCTATTAACACAAGTCAATCAATCGCCTGAACTTGAAGTGATAGTAATTGACCGCGCGGCTAGACTTCTTTAGTCCAAAGACGAGCAAACGACACCCACGCATCACGATAGAGTATTAGCATATGAGCAGCGGTGAGTATTCCTCAGTAGGCGATGCGCATTCGATTCCCGTGCAAAAGGTGCACCTAATTCATACGAATTTTACATAGCTTTTATAACCAGTCGGTTCGCCAGCTGTCACCGGGCGCTACTCCTTCTTGCAGGCGGGTTTGGTCAGGTTCTCCTTTAAGATAGCTGACAGAAGAAAGTGTGCTGAAGGAACACAATTAAAAGAAAAGTAGAGATTAAAGATGCAAACAGCTTGATATCGTCAACAGTTGAACGTACTGAATCCTATCGCTAATTTCTGTCTTTCGATGGTGATATTTTCGGGAAGGCTGCACCGTTTCAGTGTAACCGTTGAAGTAATATGAGAAAGGCCAAGTTGAAGTAATCCCTACATGTACCGTTGCCTTTTGATCCCGAAAATGGGGTAACAGTGGATCCCTTGGCGGCGATAGAAAAGGTAACATAGTAGTTTTGCTCTGTCAAAGCTTTCATCACATGGGCAACCTGGAGCTACGGACTAAATATCTTCGTAACTGACCTCCTCACTTTTTTTTTTGAATTGCGACCAATTTCTCCTGAGGCATTAAACTTCCTCGAAGCAAGAAGGAGTGTCTGCCTTGTGAAAGATTTACTGTTTTACCCCATTCCTGGTTTCAGGGCACAACACATCTCCCACCCCGTCCTGTTCGACAATGTGCATTACCTACAAGTTCAGATGCAGATAGCTTGAACTGTGGATTTTTATCCCTTTATCCAATCATCGGTTTCCACTTCCCATGAGCTCTTGAGACCCAGGTATATCGGTATACCTGGAAAGCTGGTTGCAAAAATGGAGATTGAGTGTGCTACGGAGATACTGAAGTAAGTTACTCTTCAAACATCTCCGTAGCTTAGAAGAGGAGTGTTGGAACACATGCAATGCTGAACCATGTCAGACAGTACAGGGTGACGTTGTGGTGAGGTTCTCGCTGTGTTAGTGACTTGAGGTGGGTTTTTTCTTCAGGGACGCAAAGAAATTTTGCTTCTATCTCCGACAGAAAATCTTGCCAGTATTCATCATTCCGTCTGGTAAGAGCCGAGATAGAGCAAATGGATCAGTATTCGGCCTTGAAGATTGAAGGAAGAGTTGGCCAACATTCAATGTATATGACCCTATATTTCGAACTTCAAGTGGAAACACCAGTCTGACGGAGTAATTTGACCCCCTGAACACAAACATCAACAACATCGAAAGCAGATGATCCCTCCATTAAGGGAGCGCGAATGTCCTGTAACACAGGCGCTTCCGTGCTGAGCGAGTGATGTGATGCAGAATTAGAGAATCGGAATATAAAGGTAGTTCGTTGCGGACGGTTGGGCGTGTCAGGCGGGATGAGCTTGGCGTGGCGCCAAACCCATTCTCCACTAGTTGTTGAAGCGAGCAAATGACACGACTGTATCATATCGTTCGTATTAGGCTGCGTTCATACCGTGCGACGGCGTCGTCAACGTCGACGTAACCGACGAAAGCGACGTAACCTACGTAACCGACGACTAGTTCGCGAAGACTGTATACGTATGACGTAACGGACGAAACCTACGAAAGCGACGACTACTTTACGAAGATTACATAACTATCGATTCGACGAGCGAAACCGACGTAACCGACGAAAGTGACGAAACCGACGAAAGCGACGAAAGCGGCGAAAGCGATGAAAGTGACAAAAGCGGCGAAACCGACTACAAGATTTCCATCAAAGGCTGCGTTCATACCGTGCGAAACTCGACGTAACCGATGAAAGCAACGTAACCGACGTAACCGACGACTAGTTCCCGAAGATTGTATACGTATCGATCCGACGTAACTGACGGAACCTACAAAAGCGACGATTTCGACGAAAGCGACGTAATTGTCGAAACCGACGAAAGCGATGACTACTTCATGAAGATTACACACCTGATTCGACGAGCGAAACCGACGAAAGCGACGAAAGCGACGTAATCGTAATCGCATAGCTTTTCGTAGATGGTTTTTCCTCCACAACATTTTTTACATCTTATTTACACCCTTTTCTGTTTGCAAACAATTTCCCTATCTGCTTCCATCCTTATGAGTGACCTTACAACCTATCTTCTTCATTTTCGAGAGAAATACCATGACATCGATTCCACGTGGCTTACGAGGAATCGATGTGGTTCCCAGTGTATGTAGCCTATAGTATATAGTAGTCGAGAAAATCATCAATCAAAAATTTTTTAGAAATTTTCGCTGTTGAAGCAAATAAGAAGGGAACCCAGTAATTGGGAGTGGGGACGTTCTGTCGGTGGTAACCTTCGAGTTCTACGTGCGACACACACTTTGAAATGTACAATAGTGTCAAGTTCTCGTTTTCAGTGCCACCCATGACTCTGCAGCTATGCCTCTTCCGGGTGTTAAGGACTCATGCGCACTAATTCAACTTTACCCATTCTGATGTCGCATCTGCGGTCTTTATTGATATGGTGCAGCCTCCTCACGAGTAAAAGTCTATAGTAAGCAAGAGGGACCAGATATCCTACTATATATAATCCGCTATGTGTGTCTGTGTGTGTGTCTGTGTGTTGAAGCGCTATGTGTGTCTGTGTGTGTGTCTGTGTGTGTGTGTTTTGTGTGATGTGTGGTGTTCGCAGAAAAGATAGGATGACAGCTCCAAGAAGTGATATACATGGCAGGACGGGAACACTTTTGGTGGTGATAGAATGTGATAGCACCTGATAAGATTCGATAAGGGGCCATTAGAAGGGGAGGGGTGACTGAATTCGTAGCGCAAGTTGCAGCAGGTGTGGACCGTGATTTCAAGAAGTGATATACATGGCAGGACGGAACACTTTTGATGGTGACAGGAGGTGATGACATGTGATAAGATTCGATAAAGGGGCCTTAGAAGGGGGGGGGGTGGCCAACATCTAGCGCAAGTTGGCAAGCAGCTGCGTGACCGTGATTTCAAGAAGTGATATACATGGCAGGACGGGAACCACTTTTGTGTGGTGACAGGAGGTGATAACACTTGATAAGATACGATAAGGGCCGTAGAAGGGAGGTTGACTGAATTCGTAGCGCAAGTTGCAGCAGGTGTGGGACCGTGATTTCAAGGGAGTGATATACATGGCAGGACGGGGACACTTTTGATGGTGACAGGAGTGATGACACTTGATAAGATTCGATAAGGGGCCTTATGAAGGGGGGGTGCCAACATCTAGCGCAAGTTGCAGCAGCTGCGCGGGACCGTGATTTTCAAGAAGTGATATACATGGCAGGACGGGAACACTTTTGTGGGTGACAGGAGGTGATAACACTTGATAAGATACGATAAGGGGCCTTAGAAGGGGGGCGTGGCAACATCTAAGCGCAAGTGCCAGCAGCTCTGCGGGACCGTGATTTAAGAAGTGATATACATGGCAGGACGGAACACTTTTGTGGGCTGACAGGAGTTGATAACACTATAAGATACGATAAGGGCCGTAGAAGGGGAGGTTGAAATGAATTCGTTAGCGCAAGTTGCAGCAGGTGTGGGACCGTGATCTCAAGTACTGATATGCCGTGGGTGGGACTGGCAGAAGCTGATAACAAGTGACAGCATCCGATAAGGGGCCTCGGAAGAGAGGGTCATCAAATTCGTGCGCAGGTTTACAGCAACAGTGAACTCGATCCGTGAGGTGATAAGGGTGTGGGACGGAACATTATTGGCGGGCGACAGAAAGTGATAACAGTTGATAAGATACGTAATCGCCTCGAAGGGGGCGGTCATCAGATTCGTAGCGCAGGTAACAGCAACAGTGGGACCTCTGATCCGAGAGGCGATACAGGGTGATATGATAGTGATACGGGGACGGGAGTGTTATTGGCGGGTACGAAGTGATAGGAGCTAAAATTGACAACGGTAAGCATGGGAAAATCCGCTCACCGCTCACAACAACAATGCGATCGATATGACTCAAGTATAACGATCTCAGTGATTCCAACATAACTCATTCCTCACTGCTCATTAGAACGACATCGTGTACGGACCGCTAAGCCAGCTCTATTCCAAATGCATGTGGTTTGTTTACAGAGATGTTATGAACAGCACGCAACTGACTTTATTCACTCTTACCACAATTATCTTCCATCAGCAACTTCAGTGAGGGCCATTCCAAGGGTTCCACTGCTGAATGGCCGTAGTGGCATTCCAAAGCAAGACGTTTAGGAAGACAGATTGCCATAAATTATAGGCTGCTTCGTGGCTATCCAAACAGGCTGCACTATTTCCTGTGGTTATGAACGTACCGCTGGATCGCTGGCTAAGGCGGCTTTCCTCCTTCTCTGTGATGCGGGGGGGGGGCGCTCTGCTGGCTCTTGCGCCTTGAAGGAACAAGCGCTGCTTTTCAGTTCTTGCTGATGCAGGAGATTCCTTTGAACAGTGTGGTTTGGTCAACGATCCTTAACTCAGCTCGCCGTCAAATCCGCATGGCCCGGCGAAGTCGGGCCATGTCACAGAAGGAGGAGCGACGGCGACAGCCGGGCGATCCGACTGGTTGGTAGATAAATGACTGACATTGGACTTTTTCAACTCATTTGCAATGCGTGTTGCCAGTTGGGGTATTGTCATATAACTCGACCCGTACCTAATCTTGTAGTCGTCGGTTACGTCGCTTTCGTCGGTTTCGTCACTTTCGTCGGTTACGTCGTTTCGTCGCTTTCGTAAGGTTTCGTCCGTTACGTCGGATAGATACGTATACAATCTTCGGGAAATCAGTCGTCGTTACGTCGGTTTCGTAACTTTCGTCGCTTTCGTCGTTTTCGTCGTTACGTCGACGTTGACGACGCCGTCGCACGTAGCCTTAATGATGAAAATTTTGTGGTCGTCGGTTTCGTCGCTTTCGTCGGTTTCGTCACTTTGCTCGGTTACGTCGGTTTCGTTCGTCGATCGTTGGGTATGACATGGCATGTAATCTTCGTGAAGTAGTGGTCGCTTTCGTCGGTTGTCGTCCGTTACGTCGGATCGATACGTAATACAATCTTTCGGGAACTAGTCGTCAGTTACGTCGGTTCGTAACTTTCCTCGTTTCGGTCGCTTGTCGGCGTCACTTACGTCGCTTTCGTCGAATCGTCGCTTTCGTAGGTTTCGTCCGTAACGTCGGATCGATACGTGTAGCAATCTTTGGGAGCTACTCGTCGTCACGTCGGTTACGTCGCTTTCGTCGGAGTACGTCGACGTTGACGACGCCGTCGCCACGGTTAGCCTTAATGATGATAATCTTTGTGGTCGTCGCTTTCGCGCTTTCGTCGGTTCGCCGCTTTCGTCGGTTTCGTCACTTTCGTCGGTTACGTCGGCTTCGTTCGTCGATTCGATAGGTGTGTACTTCGTGAAGAAGTCGTCGGTTACGTAGGTTAGCGCGCTTTCGTCGTTACGTCGACGTTGACGACGCCGTCGCCACGGTATGAACGCAGCCTAATACGAACGATATGATACAGTCGTGTCATTTGCTCGCCTTCAACAACTAGTGGAGAATGGGTTTGCGCCACGCCAAGCTCATCCCGCTGACCGCCAACCGTCCGCAACGAACTACCTTTATATTTCGATTACTCTAATTTGCATCACATCACTCGCTCAGCACGGAAGCGCCTGTGTTACAGGACATTCGCGCTCCCTTAATGGAGGGAATCATCTGCTTTCGATGTTGTTGATGTTTGTGTCAGGGGGTCAAATTACTCCGTCAGACTGGTGTTTCCACTTGACGTTCGAAATATAGGCGTCATATACATTGATCTTGACCAACTCTTCCTTCAATCTTCAATGGCGAATACTGATCCATTCGCTCTATCTCGGCTCTTACCAGACGGAAATGATGAAACTGGCAAGATTTTTCTGTCGGAGATAGAAGGCAAAATATCTTTGTGTCCCTGGAGAACAAACCCACATCAAGTCACTAACAAAGCGAGAACCTCACCACAACGTCACCCTGTACCTGTCGACATGGTCAGCATTGCATGTGTTCCGACACTCCTCTTCTAAGGCTACGGAGATGTTTGAAGAGTAACTTACTTCAATATCTCCGTAGGCACACTCAGTCTTCCATTTTTGCAACGCCAGTTCCCTGGTATACCGATATACCTGGGTCTCAAGAGCTCATGGGACTGGAAACCGATGATGGGTAAGAACTGTTACTTTGTTTAGAGACATCCGCGGCAGATGAAGCCGGATCAAAAGTTTGCATCCAAAGCCGCATTAGGTAATGTGCATTTTCTTCGAGGGTCAGTTTCATGGTGCATTCCATTGTAGACTTCCCATCACCATTCGACACGAACTTAGGAGCCCCGTGCTTCGTGGAAGTGCGCATAAAACGTCGCATTATTAATTTTTCCCAAGAACGTCATGTGTCAGGCCTAGTAATAGGTGCAGATATGTTTCTGAGCTGGATTTTACGGTGGTTTCATAGCCTTCTTTGCCACACAGGACTGATTGGGATATAAGCGTAACCAGTCGGATCACCCGGCTGCTGCCTAGGTACTGCGTCTTCGGTTTCACGGCCCGCCAAGCTGGGCCGACCTAGCTTCGCCAGGCCCTCTTCCCGGCGAGGTAGAATGCGCTAAATGTGCAAATGGTGGCACTTATTTTTATATTGAAAGTAGGAAATGAGTTGAAAACGGCTCAACATGCAGTCTACCAACATACTGTCTCACTTGCTTACTACAGCTTTCAACCGGATCTGCTACCATAAGGTTGAGTCATCAGAACGGGTAAGGTTGAGTTAGTCCGGATGGGTCCTTTATACGGAAGGGGCACAACTGCAGAGTCATGGGTGGCATTGGAAAGGATCACATTGTTGTGCATATCAAAGTGTTAGTCGCACTATGTGCTCGCATGCCACCACTGACAAGACGTCCCCACTCGCAGTTGCTCCATCCTCATTTGCTTCAACTGCGACCGCCACCTCCTAACATACCACACGGCTGATTTGCTAAAATTTTTTGATTGATGAATTTCTCGATTTTCCTGTTTCAGCTGCACTATATCCCCCCGCTCGACACCATTTCACGCATCTGATAACAAAAACCTATAGAGGTCTTTGATTCTGTTGCCATCATAGAAAGAGTTCACACACTGAGCCTCTACTACTCGGCATTTGAGCGGTAAGATGTGATAAAAATGTAGCGCAGATGGTATCTTGTCTGTTTTTATCGTTTGATAAGATCACATGTCACCCGTCATTAGTGTCCTCATCACTCATCACTAAATATCTATGATTTGGTAGCGTAAACCACCTTGAACAGCGACGACGACTGCAACTTTCCTTACCAACCCCTATCAGTAGTTATCGCTTCCGGTCACCCACGGTTGATGCTCTCATCTCACGCTCTTTACCAATTGTTGGAAAGTACGCCTCGCTGATGTTGTGACCTGCGCTGTCAAGACGATGACCTCACCTTTCTAACGCCCCTTATCGAATCTTACCAGCAGCTTACAGTTTTTGTGACCCACTAGAAAAGTTCTTGGCCCATGCCCCATATCATATCTTAAAATCAAAAGCTAGCTGATGCCGCCATCCGCATTATGCATATGGTGACCTTCCTCTTCTGAAGCCTCTTGGATCTTATCAACTGATATCACTTCCAGTTACCCACCAATAGTGTTCTTCACACCTCCTACATTACTTCCTGGAACCAATGTCTCACTACTACTGGGACCGGCGCTATGAACTCCGTGACAAAGGCCGATGCACACACACGCGCGCAGACAGAGCTTAGCGAACTATATATACAAGGATGGGGTGCAGAAGGTGAAGGCTGATTAAAAGGCGGATAAAGAGCTTAAAGGTACAGTCCGCGTTCACGTATACAAGTTGAAAATTGGAGAATAATGTGGCCCGCGGCGGACAACCTTGTATCGGTTTCGCGGCAAAAAACAATAAGGAAGGGGCGCTATGGCTGAATATAAGTTCAGTGACGCCTCCTTCTTTCCAGTGGCTCCGCCTCCAAACCCCGCCCTCAAGGCCCAACGTTCAGTGGATAAGGGCGCAGTATGGAAAGAGGGAGGCAATTGGGCACTCACAAACTGGGAGAGAATGAGGTTCTATTTAGAGCAGATAACTGTTTCTTCTGCTGTTTTCTTCACTGTCGAGTTACTCAAAACCTTGACGTCTATATGAGAACTCCTAGTCCACTATCCGTGATATTCTTGGCCCATACCCTGTATCATATCTTAGAATCAAAAGCTAGCTGGTGCAGTCACCCTCATTATGAGTATGGTGACCTTCCTTTTCTGAAGCCTCTTATCGGATCTTATTAACTGATATCACTTCCTGTCACTCACCAATAGTGTTCCCGTCACAACCCCTACATTACTTCCTGGAACCAATGTCTCACTGCTACTGGGACCGGCGCTATGAAGTTCGTGACAAACAGGCCGATGCACACACACACACACACGCACAGTCATACTGCTAACTATACATATATAGTAGGATGGTGTACAGAAGGGGCTGTTTAGAAAGGCGGATAAAGAGCTAGGAGTGAGATGTGGTCAGAATGGGTTCTTGAATGACAGTGACGGTCTCACAATAGCAAAGATGAAGTTAAAATGGAAGGGCAGCTCGAGGCTGTTGTAAAGAAATCAACCCTTTCATTCCTGTTCATTTGTCAATAACAACAAATTTATTATAGGATTGGAATTTTCTTATTAGACTTTGTCGGTTTCTTTTTGTGCCTCTTGAACATATATCTGTTGATAGTTAAGGAAAGAACTCTTAGAGGAATTTCAGGGCCCCCTTTCTCGTTACAGTTTTCCATCTCGTGAACAGCATTAGTTTCAACGACCCATGCTCCGAAACCATAGAGGCCGATAGCGCAAGCGGCTTACTTAATTTCACTGACCACTTGCGTTCTTCAATTGACTACAAGGTAAATTTATTGCTGTGAAAATAAATCACACTTGCGTTGACTCGCTACTCACAAATCGAAGGTGCTTTTAGATCGACCCATGTGAAGACTTCTATCAATTTGCATGCGGAAATTGGATAGATAATGCTCCAGAAACAAAAACGAGTTACGGACAGATATCGCACTTCTCCAAACTATCTTCCGTGTATGAAAAAAAACGGAGAGGTTAGTAAGGTAGCTTCTGAGCCCAAATAATCGCAATCTGCTGGCACTTTCAACTCTACTTCAACAGGAGCGATTGCAGTAGATAAAGTGGGAATAATTTGCATCGGGAACATAGAATTACAACACCCACTCAAATTGTCCAAAACAGAAAAATACTAACACGCATTTGTTCTTCCATGACTTCATTAGCCTAAGTTTTCTATGTAAAAGCTCACATCGTTTTCTTTTCAATTTATCACTTTCCCAACCAAACTCACCACCTTTCAAAGCAAATCCACAACTTTCCAGACAAGAATCACCCCACTTCCCAGAACGGCAGTAAAACAACCACATCGCGCAAGACACCACAGTAAGCGCTGCCCAACGGTCACGCCTACCTTCAGGAGCGGTCATAAATTTCCAGAATTTCAAACTTCTGCTGATTACTGATTTTGACTTTGCTGTTTCGCCCATACGCAGTGAGAGAAAAGGACTGTGCATCGACACATGGTCGACTCCGCCCCTCTTTAGAAGAATTTGGCGCAGGTTTCGAATTTTCATGGCTTATTTCTCTGTTGATTTCACATCCACTTTTCACACAACTGAGCGGCTCTCAGAAGCGCATCCATGTCACAGAACCGAGCGACCCGTAGAAGTGCATTTATGTACCGGAACACTACGCTCCGCCCCTTGTCGAAGCTTACAAGGAGGGTCGCTCAGGATATTATGAGCTTTGGAAAGGGTTTATTGCATGACGTAGGGTTTCATGCATGGACTACACAGATGAGGTTCATTTCTGCTTAGCTTCACTGGGAATGCCAAAAAAAGAGTGAGAAGGCATCTTTACGGATGTGAGATTATTTTTGTTTGAAAAGTGGTGAATTTGGTTGCTATAGTGGTTTATTTGAAGAGCTGTAGACCCTGTTCTTGAATTCTGTAAGGTTTTTATCTGAAAGCAAGTGCAGCTTTGACGTCTACATTTCACCGAAGTTTCAAAGGGCACCCATTAGTGACCTCTATAGTTATGACAGAGGGCAATCGGTGATCAAACCACCTAAGGGTCAAGAGAGTCAATGTATCGCGTCAGAGATCTCAGAAACACAGATAGTTGTGTTTGCCGACAGCAACCGATCATTACGGTGCCAATGATTCTGAGAATAGAGTGACTTAGCTGAATGTTGCTTTCTGACCATTTCGATTTTTCAGTCAAGAAAACCGCAAGCATTTGCTAAGCACGAATAACAGAAGCACAACGAGCCCAAGGCGCGGCTCAACGGGCGCGGCTTTAACATAGTGTAGCTTATTTGAAAATCTGGCGCTTCTTAGGAGCTATTGAAAAACTAACAATACCTGGTCACGGTTAAGTTCATAGTTCGAGAATCGAGGTTTTGAAAGCTTAGATCAGACCAACCAGCTCTAATTTTGAGAAGTTTCTCCCTGACAGCGTAGGAAGGCAAAACTCTCACACAATTTACACATCACTAGACACGCGGCTCCTTCTTGTTCCGTTCTTCTTGCCACTACTGTATCCGATCTTCTGAGTGTAATCGCCGAAAATATCCATTACACCGTGTTTGTAGTATTGCTTCGATCACGTAGATAACGTGGGGTTGATTCGCATTTTATCAATGCAGCATAGTCGCCGAAAACGTCTATCACGACAACATAATCTTCAGGCTGCTTTCATACCTTACGAGGCCGCTGTCGCCGACGTAATCGACGTATTCGGCGTAACTGAGTGTAGATATGACCGTCTGTGGTTCATTGCATAACCTTCCACTCTATCTTGTAAAGCAGACGTTTTGTGTGTCGGTTTGTCGGTCTATAGTATATATGTACACATAGACGTTTGTCCGTCCGCCAAATACTTCACGGCGATTCAGCATGTAATTGAAAGGAGAAAACGACCGGTACAAGTCGCAGCATAGTCCATGTTCCACTTTCTTGCAATCTTGTCATGATGCATATCGTTCTTGTATTTCTTCCAGTCTTTCCAATATTGAGCAACTTTATTAAAGGCCTACGTTTCGGCGTCATCGCCTTCGTCAGAGCCTGGAAATGGTCAAAAAAACATTTCGAGAACTGCTCGCTCGACCATTTTAACCATACTCAAGACAATTTCCACATACTAGTAATTCACCCAACGGTATCGAATCTAACGCTGGCTAACCCTGATCTTGGCCGCGTGACGCGGGGACGACCAGCCTGTAGAGGCTCAAGCGTGGAGTAACTACTAACCTAGGTCAAAACTTGCAGAGGTCGAGAAAGGCTGCGAGCTCACACGTTATGACCACTCACTCTTCCTTTCCCATTTGTGGGTCCTTGGCTGTGACCCAAAAGGCCTCCAGTGTCTTGCGCGCCGTGATCGCCACTTCCTGCGCTAAGTTGGTCACCGCTACGTCGAATGACGTGCCTGGTCTTGACTACGGTGAACCCCTAGCGCTATTGGCCTTGTGACCTCCTAGGACCCTCCAAATGTTCCTTGACCAGTACTCGAAGGGGACGACCTGTTTCTCCTATATATTCGCATTCGCAGCTCTAGTAGTGGATCGAATAGATAACTGCGGACTTCATGCAGTCACCCGGTTTGCCAAAGGGGCAGATCACACAGTCAAGAGTGCCACATAAGGTATCTAGGAGCGGGTGCGAACCCGCAGTTGACAGGGGGCATTCCCACATTCCTAACATCATCCTGGCGATAACAGCGAACCAGTAACGATCGAACTGCCCTGCTCAGGTCTTCCAAATTGAACGGAACAAAGAAAGGAACTTCGTTAGGTGTTGTTGTATTGAGAGTTCTCCGACTTGTAGAATCCCCCCGCTGCGCTACTCCAGAGCAAAGATATCCATTAGATAACGCAATACCCTGGGCCATATCCTTCGATTCTGTTTTAAGCTGTTGATCTGACGACACCATGTCAACCACTCTAAACATATTTCTAATGACCTCTTGTTTTGTTTTTATCGGATGTCGAGCTATAATGGACCAGAATGATCTTGTTGATCGTCCGGCACCATTTGGTCCTGACTGATCCCCGTGAAACCTGGACCTGAATGTTGAGAAAGGGTAGCCAATCCTCCACGGGTTTTTTCCGTGTGAAATTGATATTGTCTGACTGCTCATTCTATAGAGCGAAACATACATCCATTTCGCTCTGTGTTGAACATATCACAGGACAGTCGTTAATGTATCGAGAATATGGGATTGGTCTCCGGTCCAGAGCGGGCTTCTCAATTTTCGACATGAAGGCTATGGCTAATACAGGCCCATCGCCGAACCTCTCAGCTGCTTGTAATATTCACCCGACCACCTAAATATTGAGCATTGTATGCATTTCTGTAAAACTGTCATTAGTTGCGAAACCGTGAATCCGTGAAGAATCAGCGTCGTCCTGCTCACACAGCGGCTCGTACGTGGCTTCCAGAGCGGCATCATTCAAACATTCATTCATAACGTGTGAGCTTGCAGCCTTTCTCGACCCCTGCAAGTTTTTACCTAGGTTACTAGTGATTATTACTCCACCCTTGAGCCTCTACAGGGTGGTCGTCCCGCGTCACGCGGCCAAGATCAAGGTAAGCCAGCGTTCCGCGCTAGTTCGATACCGTTGGGTGATTCACCGGTATGTGGAAATCGTCTTGAGTATTGTTAAAATGTTTGAGCGAGCAGTTCTCGAAATGCTCTTTGACCATTTCAGGCCATTACGAAGGCGAATACGCCGAAACGTAGGCCTTTAATAAAGTTGCTCAATCTCTTAAAGGCTACAAGAAATACAGGAACGATATACATCACGCCAAGATTGCAAGAAAGTGGAACATGGACTATTCTGAGACTTGTACTGGTCGTTTTCTCCTTTCAGTTACATTTTGAATCCCGTGAAGCATCGGGCAAACATATATGCGTGCATACATACCTATAGACCGACAAATCGACACACAAAATGTCTGCTTTATAAGATAGGGTAAAAGGATACACAATGAATCACGGACGGTCATATCGACACCAAGACGACTTCATCCACCTTTCAACAGGTTTATTGTGAATTTCGAACTTAATCGTTCCTTCCAACGTCGCCGCCTTCGGACGGTTTCTTTACGTAATGGATCTGCTTGAAGCCATGCACTTGCTAACTATACATCAAGCTCCACCCACCAGGTCACGCCCGTATCTGAGGGATTTCTCCGGAAACGTGAAAGTCTTAGACCTTGCCGACTGGGTTGCTCAAAGTCCTATCCATGTTTCTCCGTATGGGTGCCATTTGGAGCTCTGCAATGGCTTAGGGAGAAGCAGTGATTTCTTCTCGTCCTGATTTCTTCTCGTCCTCACGTAAACCTCACGTAAACTCTGGCGCCAAGAGGAGCGCGACCTTTCTTATTAGGATGTCGACCATCCGAGTGCGCACGTATCCATCGACTCCTGCAAAAAAGGTTGCAGCGTCAACAAACTGAAACGGACTGGTATGTCCGAATGAAGGATGTCGAATGTTCCAAGTACAAGTTTATGTCGAATTCGGTGCCAACGAGAATGCTTGCGCGAAAATGTTGCTTATTGCATTCTACCTCGCCTAAGAGAACAGCGGATAACTGCTACCGTTTAGCACCATCGGAGCACTCTACCTCGCCTGGCTAGGGCAGGCGCTCTTCCCTCAGGCAAGGTAGAGTACACCGATCGTGGTGAACGGCGGCAGCTATTTTTTTATAACAATGTAGGACAACAAGCTGAAAAAAGCCGAACATCAGTCATTATCTAACAACATCTGGTCCCTCTTGCTTACTTCAGAATTTGAACCTTGAGAAGGCTGCTAGGACAGCTGTTGCGACATCAGAATGGGTAAAGTTGAATTAGTCCGGATGAGTCCTTGACATCCGGAAGAGGTAAATGCAGAGTCATGGGTGACGCTGAAAATGAGAGCTTCTCATTGCCTTCACATGTCAAAATGTGTGTCGCACGGAGAGCTCGGATGTTACCACCGAATGGATGTAACCACTGCCAGCTGTTGGATTCCCTCCTTATTTTGCTTCAGTTACGTCCTCCACCACCTAACACACCATTGCGCATCATATAACAGGCAGATTTCTAAAAACTATTGATTGGTGAATTTCCCGGTTTTCCCGTTGCAGCATTGTATACTCACCCCCCCCCCCCGCTCGACGCAACATTTCACTCATCTAATAGCAAAACTTCAACTGACGACCGTGATTCCGTGCGTCGAAGAAAAGACTCGCACAATGAGCCTCTATTACTCGGGCACTGAAGCAGTAAGAAGTGATAAAAATGTAGGGCAGATGATATCTTATCCATTCTTGTCAAATGATATGATTACCTGTTCACCGTCATCAATGTCCTGATCAATAAATTAATTTGGTAGAGTAAAAGCTGCACCGCCTTGAACAGCGACGAGAATTGAACGTCTCTTATCAGCTCATATCAGTAGTTATCGTTTAGTTACCCACTGTTGATGTGACCATTTCATCCTCCATATCACCCGCTGAAATGTATGGCTCGCTGATGCTGTCACCCACTTTATAAATATGACGTTTCCCTTCTGAAGTCCCTTATCGTTTATCTCGCACTTCGTGTCACCCAAAAATAGTGTTCTTGGCCCGTAGCCTATATCATACTATGGAGTCAAGAGCTAAGTGATGCTGTCACCCGCGTTATGAATATAGTGACCTCCCCTTCTAACGCCTATTGTCGGACCTTATCAACTGATATCACTTTCTGTCACACACCAATAGTGTTCTCGTCATTCCCACCCCCCCCCCCACATCACTTCTTCGAGCCAATGTCTCAATGCTACGTTGCGTGACGAACAGACGGACGCACACACGCAAACATACTTAGCAAATTATATATAGAAGGATCTCCCAATTTGGAACACCTAATGGAGACAGCAACATTTTTCTCTCTCATCCGCTTTCTCATCCCTGCAGTTTTACAATTAATCCGGAAACATGAAAAATACTGAGGAACTAATGACATCAGCCCTGAAAAGTGGTGCAAAAAGTCACGATATTGCGGTGGCTAATATTGTTCCACTTGGCCGCTCGAGTATGAGCAACAATGTTACACATTGTCGTCACTGCTCTGAAGAGACGGCAATCATGGTGAAATGCAGCGGTTACTTTCATGATCTAGCCGATTAATCCATTCTATGTCATTCAGAGTTACTAGCCTCGAGAGAAAGCTCTACATCTCAAGCAATCACAGAAGCACGCAATCTCTACCACAGCTGCATCACCGCCGGACAGGAATGGGATGCTGAGGGAACTTCTGGTATAAACTACGTTATGAGGATAATCAGAGTGAGCTGTTTTCCTCAAAAACTTCCACTGCCCTTGCTAGTTTGAGGAGAATTATTGTTTACGAGTGAAATGCTTCCCCCACGTGCTAAGCAATAACTGTTGTCACAGATATTCTGCACATTTCTCTGCGACCGCCCCGTGAGCCGTCGTCGAGCATTAGTTCAAGATCTTATCAAAATTAACCACCTCATACGTTTTCACTCTCCGATGGCAAGAGGCGGATGTCTTGTGCGACGGATCTGGAGTACCACCCACCATATATTAGGTTGTTCCAAAAGTTTGTGAAATTTTCAAACTTCTTTTCGATCAAGTTCGTTCCAGTGAGAAGCAGTTTTGATCAGAAAAATGTATATACAATCCTCATCAGCAAATTGTTGCCAACCAAAGAATGGTTGCCTCGCTTCCAGGAACTTTTTTGTTCCGTGTCCAAATGTCAGGTCCTTGCCGCTTCGTAGCGTCTACCCGACCCTAGCAGAGGACGTTGTGCGCACTGCGGAGCGGTGGCTAGTGGCTGACATTATACAGTTTCGATAACCTCAAAGACAAGACGATAAATGCAAGATATGTTACGGCTTTGAGCCGTTAGTCGTCGCGATTACAGGTTCGATATCCTACCATATATAATCCGCTAAGTATGTCTGTCTGTGTGTCCCAGTAGCTGTGGGAAGTTGATTTCAAGTAGTGATATAGGGGCTGTGACGGGAACATTGTCGGTGAGTGACAGGGAGTGATACCGGCTGATAAGATCTGATAAGAGGCGTCAAAAGTTGAGGGTCACCGAGCTCATAGTGCGGTGGGACGACAGTTTCAAGGTATGATATAAGCTGTAGGACAGGAAGAAACATCATTGGTTTGTGACAGAGAATGATATCAGCTAATAAGATCTGATAAGGCGTTAAAAGGGGAGGGGTACCAAGTCCATAGCGCGGGTCACATCAACACTGTGACGTTTGTTCGAAGGTATGATATAGGCTAGGGCACAGGAATATTATTGGTGAGTGACAAGAACTGCTAGCAGCTGATATGATTTGAAGGGGAGTTAGAATGGGAAGGTCACCATACTCATAACACGGGACACATCATCAGCTAGCTGATTCCAGCAAATCGACAGCGGGTGACGGGAAGCGATAACATCTGATGGAGGGCTGGTAAGGAAGGTCGCCACTGTTGTTCAGTCAAAGTGCTGAAGCTTCACACTACTAAATTATAGAGTTTCAGTGATAGCGACATCGTTGACGGGTGATAGGTAATCTCATCGACTGATAAGAAAGGATAAGGGGACATTCTCACGACATCTATGACCGCTACAGTGCTAAGTATTTAAGGCTCAGTGAGCTGAGTTCTCCTTCAGCCGTCACTTTCGTGGTAACAATAGAAACTTAACTTATCCCACTATCCTACTATACAGGGGGGGGGGACAAAAAAGTCACTTTCCTTCATTGACTTTAGAGGCGCTATAAGTTACACTTTATCAAATTCTGCTCGGATATTTTTACCACCATAGTAAAGAGCATATTAAATACTATGATGACGCTCCGCCACAGCCTTCACGAGCGCCATCGAGAGATTCTGGCACGCAACCGCGATGTGGTGCCTGACATCAGCGAGACAGTCGATTTCTCCGCCACCGTAGACCACCCCATTGAACTCCGCCCGAACCGGGTAGTTGAGGGGATTCAGGTCAGGTGACCTACTTGGATATTCCACCTTCTCTAGGTACTCAGCCCGCTTCCATTCCAGGTAGGCGAGAGTTTCTCCAACGCCCTCCGATTCCATGTGGTGGCACTCAATGCTGTAGCAGTACAAAGTTTCCAAGAAGGTACGGGCGACGACATGTGAGGAAGTTATTCTTCACGAGTTGCTCGATGTAATCGCCAGCGCTCACCTTCGGTCCGGGGCTCACGAAGAAAATATTGGTCTTTCCATTTGAAGATGATGTCCTAGACCGTGGCGACGTTACCGGAGCTGCTCGATGTTGGAGGTCTTCCAGATCGAGAGTACTGTTCTCCAGGTAGCTATCCATGGGTGACTCCATACTAGAAGTTTCGCAGCTGTTTGGAGGTGACATGAATTCCAAAGGTCTTCTCCAGTCAGGCTGCGACTGGAGATGACTTCATATTTTGGTGTACATGAAGGTGATAGGCGAGAGCCAGCTCCTGCTTATAGAGGAACATCTTGGGTATCTTCCACCCTGGTACTCGTATCCATACCTACTCTATGGGCTGCAAAAACTTTGAAAAGCTGATATGTGACTCGGTCGAAGAGATTTTTGCCCCCCCCCCCTGTATGTAATGTCGATGTCGACGAGCGGGGGGTATGTAATACGCCTGAAACAGGAAAGTCAGGGAAAATTTTATAATTTTTTTATTTTGAGCTTTCATTTGCTGATGAGAACGAATTATAATTGAGTATAGTACCCACCATTACTCATACTTCAGCAAGCGCTGTATTGATCGACTGCACTTTGTATCTATATCTATAGGTCTATGCATTGTATGGGCGTTATGGCGCGGACCGCAAGTATACAAGTATAGGCGTTAGCTGAGGAGTGGAGGAAATGCAGAGATGCCCTATCTCTGATTCGACCAATACAGCGCCGTTCGAGTAAGCAATGATTGAAAGGGTTCCATTTCCCATTATAGAGCGCGCCTGGCGAGGCCGAGCTATATAGAAGGAGGAAAGCTCGGCGTTATCCGGGCGATCCGACTGGTAATATTTATTATAGATATAACACAATATATGTAGACGTGGGCTATGAGTCCTGCGGCTTCGACACAGCCCGAATGCGTGAGAGTGTGGTGTGGATGCGCCCAATGGAGGGGGCGGTGTTTATCAGGGTACTGTCCGTACCCTGCGGTGCTTACTCGAGTCGAGACGACTGCTCGACTGGGCTAGGTTCACGTCTAATCCGGTATAGCTTGCCAGAAGCTATACACTGTCTTGCTGGTAGTAGTAGTAGTGAGGCTTCATCTCTCGCTCTGAATACCGTTCACCAAGTGCGCTCCGCGACGGCCTCCTCGCGCTTATATAGCGCCCTTCGCTCCACTCACTGGGCGTGGAGTGTTTTTTTGGCCACTGAGTGACCCTTTCCGGGGCTCCTCCGCCGCGCCGGAGCCGATCAATACAGGCATAGTCGACTGCCCAAAGTCGACCATGCATCGATTGGTGTAAGGAGGAATGCAATAAACTATAAACATGGCATAAATATGGCATAACCATGTACAGGAAATAACGAGACCTTATAAGTACCCGAGACAATGCAATCAACCGGCGCTGTTTATCGACGAGGGATTTTGTATTATAATTGCTTCCCTGGTTCAGGTTTACAAATCTCACTCTGGTAAAACTTGTTAACGCTTGCTGAGGTGGAGCAAGATCGTTTAGCCACTATCCTAAAACGTGTCAACTCGAAAAAGGGTACCTAGATGGGTTGGCAAATCTATGGAAAGCAGAATGCTCCCCCCGCCCCCGTTGATAAACAGCGCCCAATAAACCTATAAACATAAGCAGGTGCAGGAAATAACGAGACCTCATGAGTACTTGACNGAAAAAGGCATCCGGTTATTTTGAGATGCCTCTGAAGATCGTTTCTTTCACACAGAAGGTGGCTGCAAGGTTTTCAGTCTACATGACAGTCAGAAAAACTCAGAGCTACACGGAAACTGTGGTGGAATTCACCAGCTGATCTCGAGCAGTGTCATTTACAAAACATGTGTCCCTGACCCGTGGCGAGTAGGCACATATTGCTTGACTGTGTGACCAAATGATAGGGATTCTCATTCTTCCTGAGCAGCTAACTACAGGACGACTGACTGGTTACCACGGCGTTGAGAAGAAGAAACTGCCTGCCTCAACCCTATGAATGGGTCACCACAAGCACAGTACTACCTTCCTACCGTTTTGATGGGATTGCACGAGTGATTCTGCCCTTCCATGAGCTACTGGCGCTTCCAAGATTGGTCACCCAGGGACACCTACTCCCTATCCAGTCGCAGTCCTTGTACAACCACGCTGTATTTTAAGTTTTAGACACTACTGAAAGAAGTTTTAGACAGTACTCGCGAGCCCTTCCCCTTGAGTATCGGTCAACCTACGAAAAAATTTATGGCCAAACCTCAATACTTTCTTAGAGGAGGAACCCGCGATTACTCGCCATCTCAGATGGTGGATTAGTAGTTCCATATAGACGAAAAGGGGTTGAGTAACTCGACTGTGAACAAAAAAAGCACGAAAAACATACACCTGCCCTTGATAGAACCCTATTTCGATCCCAGTTTGTACGTGCCCAGTCAACTGTATCTCCAAAACTACGCCCTTATATGCACGGCTGATTCACCGATAAGATTTCTACGATCGTACAAGTGGCGATATGCTTTTTCGTCCTGCAACTTCATTTTTCACTCGAAGTCGGTCATTAGGAGCGGAGTCTGAAGGCGGAGTCACTGGAAAAAAGGAGGAGCCACTGAACCTGTATTGCGCTACAGCGCTCCTCCCATAGAATTTTTCGCCGTGAAACCGGTACAAGGTTGTTCGTCGCGGACCACTCTAACCTCCTGACGCCATATTTTCAACTTCGATACCTGATCGCGGACCGTGCCTCTAAAGACACATGGTACGCTCAAACACATTGAACGTGTATGAGACTATCAGCCCCCAGCTGTCGATGTGTCGTGGTCCCCCCCCCCGCCCAAAACTGCACGGAGTCAGAGTACGGGACCGTCCGTGGGAAAGTCGTACCTTGCTACGCCGCCCGTTTTTGCAAACTCACGTTTTTACTAACACCGTTTGCGCGGCGCGGTCGCGTGCAGCTCTCTTGGCTTTTTGCCAAGTCCTGTAATTGCGCTCTGGAATACAAGTACGACGCTCTACAAGTTCTTCATGCGTATAACATTTGAGGTTCTGCAAAATAAGAACTGAAGAGGATGACGAGGGCTAGAACTTAAGAGCAAGTGTGCTGCTTCTGCAACAGTCCTCGCAGGCTGCGCATTCCCACAAAACATCAAAATAAAAACGGCCTAAGCGTCCCACTCGTTAGTTTGAAGTATTTCTATAGCACTAGAGCCGGACTCGAGCCGGATCACAGAAATGCACACGCGTTTTTAATTAATTTGCGTTTCCTTAGTTTTTTTTCAATTTTGTTTTATTTACATCTACATTCTTGTTCTTCATTTCTAGCCTTTGTCATCTTCATCACCTTCTATTTGGACTTTGAAGCATGAGCAATACCTCAAATGTCAGGAAATTGCGTTCTGCTTGTGTTGTCATGTTTTATTGTCATGTTGTCCGTTTTTATTGTTCATGTTCTGGGGGAATGCGCGGCCTCCGAGGGATATTGCAGAAGTAGCAAAGCTGCTCTTGAGTTCTAGCCCTCGTCATCATCTTCGGTTTTATTTTGCAGCACCTAAAATGTTATCCGCATAAAGAAATTGCGTTGTGCTTGTATTCCAAAGCGCAATTACAGGACTTGGCAAAAAGCCAAGAGAACTGCACGCGAGGTGTAGCAACGAACTACGACTTTTCCACGGCCCCGTGCTCTGACCCCGTGCAGTTTTGGGCCGGGGGACCACGACACATTGACACCCTCAATATGTTTGAGCGTACCATGTGTCTTTAAGGGATGGACGCGTCTGTCAATAGTGTCTTTGGAACAGCCAAGTAAAAGGATTGATTAGCGAGATTACTCGTACCAATTACTTTCAATCAAGGGACGCAGTAGGTCCAAATCCAAAACAGATGACCGTTTAGGACAAGAGTTGTCTCCCAAGCAGAAGTCACTTAGCGAAAGCGATCGGGCCATTACAACCCCTTACCATGGACGTAGTATCGGTAGGTTGCAAATGCCGCGTGTGGCTCCAGCCAGGTTGAGACTTGTTGGAAATTCATATAGCGAAGTAAGAGTGTATGAACTTTACCTACTGTTTCGGATATGACAACGCGACTGCGACGGACGGTGAAGCGACGGTGAATTGTGGGATGCTTACTTAACACTTCTCCCATAGACCATGACCGGCTCTCGAAATAGCTGCGAGAAGATTCGATACGAGATTTGGAAAGATGTCACGAACGCAACCTAATAATTCGATGAGCCTGTTTGTGTGCCTGTTCGGAGACTCGGTTCGACCTTATGAACAATTTGGAGAAGTCGGATCAAGATTGGGAAGGGTAGGGCATGTGGACGAGCTGTACAAAGCACACTTGACCTGTGCTGAGCTCCGCGCTCAGTGGGCGGAACATGTGCTATAATTCGCCGTGCACAATTCATGTTTCGCCTCTAGAGAGTCCAGAAATAGAAAAAGGATGAGGTCAGCAAGGGGTCAGCAAACTCACAAGGAAGACACATCCGGAAAGGGCGAGGCGTACTGAGATGAGCGGTGCTTCTTACGAAATTCAATAAGTCTGTTTTCGGGATAGTTTAGAGATCGCAAAAAAGTCGCTGGGGAAGGAGAACATCGAGGAAGGGTGGGCATGCTTTTGGTGTACTGGGCCCGCACACAGTGGGCAGAGCTTGCCTTCAAACATGTGATACTCTTTTTGAAAAAGTGTAGTTTGGTTTTAGAGCACCAGAATATGGGAATTCTAGAGCACCAGAAATCGGATAGATGAGGTAAGGTAGGCAAGCGGTCAGCCACTGAGAGATGTGGGGCACATGTGTCGTGGGTGGGGCATGCGCCGAAATGGACGAAGCCAGACAAAAAATCTGGAAAAATCGTCTGGGAGCACTCCGGACATCGGAAAAAAGTGGTTGAAGTAGGCGATAGGTCAGCGGTTGAGAAATGCGATAACACACGATAAGGATGAGCCACGATGAGGTGAGCCTTCGCCTACGTGGAGGAACCGTACGCGAACAGATCTTTTGTATGATTCGAAACAGTCCAGACACGATAAGAGTGTGTTAGAGTAGGCAATAGGCCATCGGTTGAGAAGTGTGAGACACACATTGTGTGTAGGGCAAACGCTGATGTGGGCTGAGCCAAGGTCAGAACTTCGGATTTAAGTCCCATAATAGCGGAAAGACAAGGCAAAAGTGAGGTAAATCGAGCAGTGAGCAGGGGAATGATGGGGAGCCCCTGAATGTCAGAGCGCGCGGAGCGTGCAAAGAGATGGGCAGAGCAAAAGTCAAAATTCCGTGAATTCTCTCCAGAGCACACCGAGAAATGAGCAATGGTATGCAAAAGAATGGAAGAAGGAAACGAACTCTCATACAGATGTGACTTCTTCCGATGGATTGCAAAGCATCAGAAATTTTGAAAACCGGTCCTATATCAAAGTGGCAGCTGCATGCCGCATCGCAATAATTTCCAGAATCCTCCCTGCTAACAGATCTAATCAACGCACTTTACTCTTCGGGATGGCACTTTACGGTGCACTTGATTTAATCAAACGAAGATTTCTCAGAAATGGTATGTAAATCTATCAAAAAGCGCGCGACTTGAGCTTACTTCAAGTTTTTTTTCCCACGAATGTAGGTAGTATACCGAATATGCAAGTCTAACCTACACGTACTGCTCCCCAATCAATGCAGTTGCTCTGCAATCACGAAATAGCTAACACATATAGCTAATATACACATTGAAACAGAATCTATTTGTTTGTCTGACCACAAAGAAAATGACGATTCTGTGAAAATTCTTCAAAAAGAAATTACGGGGCCGGCCAAGTCTGATAGGATGGTACACAGACGGCAGTGCAGTGTGATCACGTAAGTCATGCCAGCATCCGCCCACAATGGGCACGGCGTGCATCCAAGCTCTCGGGCCAAGAAACAACTGAATAATCCTACCGCATACTCCATTAAATATGATCACTGAGAGACTTGTGCCTCATCACTTTTAATCAGGGACCTCATTTCTGATACATTAGTCGCGGCTGCAGGTATTCTTCTTCCGAATGAGCGAAGCAGAGAATTCAAAGGTTTCTTATAGTTTTCTCGTGAATAGCTCACGAGTATCTCATTGATCGATGTGGAACAAAAGTCACCATAGGCGAGTACGGAATGGGGCGAGGTGAGGAAGGTGGGAGTTAGTACCGAGTGACCCCCTCCTCCCATCCTCACTTCCTTACGCGTACTCAGTCGGATCTGAGCCCATGCAGGGGAAGGAGGCAGATAGATTGAATCGGGCAAACTGGGTACAAAGTAAGGGGATGTGTAGCGTACGCTTGAATAGGAGCAGGTGGCAAGAGAGAAGGAAAGAACCGCTAGCAAAACTGCAAGCTAATCCATGTTACAGCAACAAACTAAGAAGTTGTTTGGATTGTGAATCGCTCCCGCTATCTAAGCCAACCACGTGATAGACTTTGTGCTATTGCACGAGCTGCTCGCTTGGAAGCTGCACGTGAGCACGAGCAAGGCGGTGGTAAGAAGTGGCGGCGTGGTGTCCCTATGTTGCACCAGCTGCTCACGTGGCGGCTGCATACCACGTGCGGGATGATGTGGTGAGGGGGATACCAGGTGAGAACGGCGATTTCGCGATTAGGAGCACATAGCGCCTGCGGCGGTAAGGCGTCTACGGTTGCGATAAGTTGAGAAGAAAATGGATCGATCGCAATCGGAACTGAACCGATTAATGTTGCATTATCAAATTGTGGTAGCGTTTTGATAGCACATCCATAACATAACACAACCACTTAGTGCACTCAGAGCCATTGCACGGGCTATTCGCGCAGCAGATGAGCGTGACCTGTAGGGTGGCTGGGCGGGGAATAGCTGAGGTTAGTTTGGGGATAGGTGAGGTGAAGGCGTACCAAATTGGCGCGACCGACGCTCGCCTGAACAGGAGCACGCAGCGACTGCGGAGATCGAAGCATCCACGGCTGCCATAAGTGGGGAGGAAAGTGATCAATTATCCATGATCAGATTTTAAATTTTCATTATGAAAGTGCCCTGCAATCATATGGCGCGTTTCTACATTTATTTGTTCAGAAGACAGCGGTTAGTCACCATGAGAACATCATAAATGCCTAAGGCAGCGTTCATAGTTCCCGTTAGCAGCGGCGATCGCCGCGATCGCCAGTAGGAGGACCAGCTCGCCCCAACACAACTAGATGGACGGATTGAAAAACTTGTTGGAAAGGTATTTTCATGCGGTTTTTTTCTTTCTTCCGCCTACTAGTACTCTCGGTGAGGGGGTTATTCGATTGATAAGTGGGGTGCAATGAAATAATAGGCTTGTAGATCGAGATATCAGCCCGGTTTGAAATTTCACCTTACTTCTACCGCTAAAACTCGTTTTTGCTGTTGTATATCGTCTTAATTTTTTTGTGCCAATCAAAATGGTCTTTCCAGGATCCCTTACGTTGCGTTCCAATCTCAATCGTTCCAATCTTGGTAAAGTAAATGAAGTAAGAACTCCTGAACAAATATTCCAGCTGGAAGTAAGAAAGGGTAAGGAAACAGGAAGAAAAGGAGCCTACCTGAAAGCCGCAATGCGAAGTGAGTCAGGAAATGGAGCGAAGAGTAAGAATCTGAAACGCGTAAATGAGGTAAAACAAAAGAAAAAGCAAGGGAAAGAAACTTACCCACGAATCTGTCGAACAAAACGCGGAGTATTTCCAATCGAGGAACAAGTTCTAAAAAAGTAAGCGAGATCAAACCAAGGGAAAGTCAAGGATAAGGAAATTACCTGCGCCTTTATATGCGACTGAGATTGGAACGCAACGGAAGGAGATCCTGGAAAGAACATTCCAATTGGCACAAAAAAATTAAAACGATATACAACAGTAATAACGAGTTTTAGCAGTAGAAGAAAGAAAACATTTCCATCTACCCAATAAAGCAAGAATGCACCAAAATGTCACTGAGCACCGAAGGGTTGCGAAACAGCACCGAAGGATTGCGAAACCATAAAAAGCAAGACCAGCAAAGCAAGCGAGTACTCACATCACTCAGACCAAAGGATTGCGAAACGTCGACCAAGAGAAGGAATGAGAGAGCAGAAAAGAGAAAGAGCAGAAAATATGAAACTATGTGAAATTTTATACCGGGCTGATACCTCGATCTAGAAGCCTATTATTTAACTGCACCCCACTTATCAATCAAATAACCCCCTCACTGAAGTACCAGCGGGCGGAAGAAAGAAAAAGCCACATGAAAGTACCTTTCCAACGAGTTTTTCAATCCGTTCATCTAGTTGTGTTGGGGCGAGCTGGTCCTCCTACTGGCGATCGCGGCGGCCGCTGCTGTCGTGAACTATGAACGCTGCCTTACTTTGCTCCTTTCTTTCATGAGCCAAGAAGTAAGGCTCTTAAGGAGTTGCATGAGCCCGGCGAAGCCGGGCTTCCGAGAAGGAGGAGAGCTCGGCGTTAGCCGGGCGATCCGACTGGTTGTATATAACCCGCTAAGTGGGTCTGTATGTCTCACAAAATTCATAAAGTCCCAGTGGCAGTGGGACATTGGCTCCAAGACGTGGTAGGGTATGGGTCAGAAACACTGGAGGGTGACAGGATGTCATATCCGCTGATAAGACCTGGGACGGTAGTAATGTGGCATTAACTTGGCAGTTCACAGGTAACCATCAGCTCGCGGTAAGGACGACTGTCCAAAACGCCTATTCCAGAGACTTTATTAAGAAAGGTCGAGGTTGAGTGGTCGTTACCACGACCTGTGGTGAACATTGCTATCCTCCGTTGAACTGCGACGTTATGATGTCGCACTTGAGTTCTCAACCACGAGGGTGGAGACATTACGCGAAACAGAGAGACGCAGATAGTCGCCGTTCTGTGCAGTGAAAAGTCCTCCAGAGGACTTTTCAAAGATGGCCATCTCTGTGGTGCGAGTTGGGGGTTCTTCAACAGCTTTCTGGGGGTTCTTCAACAGCTTTCTAAGTCCAGAAATGCTTAGATCACAGGCCTAGGTATAGCGGGGAGGACAAGAGTGGGTGGTAGGGTTGATGGCCCGAGGGAATGTTAATCGAGATGTGGGGAGGGCGTGGCCATCCATTGCACGGTTGAAGGGAAACTTTGAAAAAAGTGAAATATTTTCTAGTAAAACGGGTGCAAGGGGTGATTAGAAAAAAATGCAAATATCATATAAAGATGTGCCATTAGAATATGAAATGATGTAGCCGATTACCCTAATCGACTAGGGGGATGGAGGTGAGAATAAAAAAAATGAAAATTTGACTAACTAATCTGACTGAAAACATAAGTGTTTGCCATGCTCAGTTCATTGCTTGTTACCAGGGACCGCCGCTAAGTCGGCATACTAATGATTAGCGTAGCGACAATTGTGCGCGCTACCACTCGCAAGGTTATGAGATCGATACCAACCGCTGAGTGAAGTTTTGCAAATAGCCTAGCGAATCGTTGTTTCCAGCGTGGTTGCCTCGCTCATACATCGCTCATCGTTCTGCATAACTGCGAGCAACTCATCACATTTGATTGCGAGATTTAGACAAATTACTACCGTCCCTGATAATCGGCGCCAGAAAGGGAGCGTCATCAACTCCATAGCGAGTATCACAGCATTAGTGAGACCTTAGTACAAAGTTACGACATAGGATATGGGGCAAGAACATCGTTGGTTGTTTAACTGCTAACAGCTAATAAGATCTGGTGAGATGCGTCAGAAAGGGAGGATAATCAAGCCCGTAGCGCGTCTCACAGCAAAATGGGACGTGAGTAGAGAGATATGATATAGAGTGTGTGACAGGAATATCGTTGGGTGAGATGAACTCTGACAGCTGGTAAGATTTAATAGGGAGCACTTCAAGGGGAAAGTCACCGTACTCACACCGCGGGTCACAGCATCAGCGAGGCGTTGCTTCCAGCATGTCAAGAAGCAACATGTAAAGTAGAGGGTGACAGAGGAACATTTATGTGGGTGACAGCCAGTGATAAAAACCTATAAAGGCTAATAAGGGACGTTGCCGTCGTCTCGTTCTTCGGGTGCTATAGCTTCTGCACTACGAAATCATGGAGATTTAGCGATAGGGACGTTGTGACAGGTGACAGGTAATCGTATCAAGTGACAAAAATAGATAGGAGGCTATCTTTGCTACATTTCGTACACTTCCTACCACTACTGCGCGTATTAGGTACTAGAGGCTCAGTGTGTGAACTCTTCCCTTGAGCCATCATGGTAAGAACAGGATCGAAATTAACCATTGGTGGGTGGTACATATTACTCTTGAGCCGGGAAAATAAGTAATAAAAAACAACGAGGGTCTACTAGTTGTGTTTCACAACGGTGATGTGGAGGTCACAGTCGTAAAAAAGGGAATCAACGGTTCAGAGTGATGGAGTCCTGCCTTTGATAACATGAATGCTCCCTATGTCATAGTGGAATCTCCTTTGCACTGCTGTCCATAGCTGCAGAGCTGTGCTCTCCGAATATTTTACACTGCCGACAGAAATACTTCAACTTTCGCCCATTTTCATATCACTACTGCGGTCGTTAATGGAATGGTGCAGCCTTCTTAAGGTAGAAAGTAAAGTATTAGCGGGAGGTAGCATATGCATAACTTATTGCTGAAGTGGAGCAGTCTTCGACCTGTTCTTCTACAGTTTCTTTGAAAAATGATCTGCGACAATTCAGCACTTTTTGCGCAATCTACCTTCCTATAGGAAGACTGCCCGGCGAAACCAGGCCGTGACGTATAAGGAGTAGCGTCCGGCTGGGCCATCTGACTGGTGGGGACCATGAAACCATTAGAAAAATAGATAAGTAGTCTGATATCTACAGATAAACATAAAATAACAGAAGTTCCTGCTCTATGCTTCTGTCCATCTCACTTTGAGATTGATGTTTTAGTTTCAGATTAGTAGAGTTCCGGTAATTGTTCGTTTATTTCGGTAATGCCTAACCAAAATTATTGTCAAAGATCAGAAACTTGCATTTACATTTTTAGACCAAAGCTGCAGTTTCTGGTACGGGTCATGTTCAGTGAGTAACGAAAGGAATCTTGCTAGTAATGTCAAAACCCGCTTCTCGCTTTACAGGGAGCTGTTTCCGAATGAATTTACAACTTTTCAGGAATAGCGCGAAGTTTGAGTGCTACAATGACCGACACAAAGCGCACCTGTCAACATGCAACACAACAGCATCCACTACAACCAAAAATAGCGTTTATTTTACAATCTTCCTTTTCATGAGGCTTAAGGTATGGACGCATCCCTACGATGATGTTCGACTGGCGATTTCCCAATCCTGACCCTTCGAAGTCCTCGTTTAGTGGGCTCTTAATACCTTAGGTCAAGCACTTCAGTTTTACCCTTGCGCGCACACATAGCAGGATGGCATAAATATGCACCTTTCAATGGATCACGTACAGTTTACTTTTCAGGAGTTTGGTGTTTTCCCGATGCTGAGCGAAGAAGCATTTGACTCCGCCCAGTTCAATGCGAAGTTCAATCTAACGTGGCTACTTGCGTACTTCAATCGAAACGCAACAGTAGTCCCCTCGATTGTGCCATGGATGACGAGAAAGAATGACTCGCTATCCAAAATAATCACGGCAGGTTTCTCTCCTACATATCTATCCTTTGGAAGGAAGGAAAAAACAAAGTGTGGTAGTAGAAGTAGAATAGGCAAAACAAGACAGCAAACTATAATACAGTGCGTAACAAAAGTATGTGGACACCGCAAATTTTGATTTTGCGAAACTGCCTTTGGATATTGCGATCTGAGACCATCACTGTTAAATTCCTCATAAGCGAAAGTATAGGAGTGCACTACCTACGAGCACATTGTGAACTATTGAGCAATGATCTATTGTTTTGAAAAAATTTCTTGATAACAGAAGTATGTGGACACCTAACAAAAAACAAAAGTATCATGGGAATTAGAACTTGGTGCTCCCTCCCGCGTTTACCATTACTTCGAACATTCTGTCTGGCATGCTGTGGACAACATTTGCGATAGCGTCTTCGTCGATTTCCTCCCATGCAGCCACTACCGCCTCCTTGACGTCTCGCACGCTGTTGTACTGCCGATTGTTCATGTAAATTCGTCGAACCATAATTCCCCACAGGTTTTTGATTGGGTTGCAGTCAGGAGAACATGACGGCCAACCCATCAGTTTGATACCATTGCGTTGGAGCCATTTTATAGTAGAATTTGGAATATGCACGGCGGCGTTGTCCTGCTGCAGCACATGTGTCCTGGATCGTGGCCCACTCAGAAAAGGCAAGAGGTTGGATTCGAGCACTTGACATTCCTGACTGTTCATACGGCACGATGGAAAGGCGAGCTCTAACTTTCCGCTGGTTCCAAAACCACCCCACACCATCAAAGAGCCGCCTCCGAAATTTCGCCTAGAGAACAGCAATGGATCGCGACGAAGGTCTCTCCAGTAGTGCCGATATCTACCGTCGAGATCGGACTTTTTTTCATCGGTGAAGATAACCTCAGAGGGAAAAGCGCATGGGATGTTTCCTTTCTGATTTTACAGATTTCTCAAAAAACTTCACCGTCCCACGACGTCGCCATGTTTGCACGCGCGAAGTTCAGCCTCGCCAGCTGGTGTTGGGCAGTCAGGCGAGGAGCTTCCTTCATGGTCTCTCGTTTGATATGCTCATTTGATCGAATATAGCGCCATGTCGTCATTTTTGAGACCGGTAGATTAATTGCAGCATGGATCACACAGAAAGGGGGGAGTTCGAGGCAACCGCGCTATTCTTCTGGTGTCTTTTGCGGACAAAGATCGAGGATGCCCCGAAATATGTGCTGGATGGTAGCCATCAGGATTCTGGAGTTATTTACCAACGCACGTCGCCGAACGTCCGAGCTGTCCTGCTCTCTATTTGAGTGTCCGGCAGCACTGAGAGCTCGAATCTGAAATTGTTCGTCTTCGAAGAAGTGCTGCCACGACGAGGCATGAGTACAGATTAATGGGGAGCAGAAACGATAGATATGGGTTGAGATTTGGAGTCAAACTTTGAACTTTCTCAGGTGTCCACATACTTTTGTTGCAAAATCAAAATTTGAGGTGTCCACACACCTTTGTTACGCACTGTATATCGTTTCAAATTAGCAGTATAAATTCTCTCAGACAAGAGAGTGCAACTGGTTGGAGTGCCTTCGAGTCCTCCATGCACGACCATGTGCGTAGGTACGCTGTCTGCCTCAAAATCTCAAAGCCTTAGAAACCGAAGATTCATCCTTCGAGCAGAGTCGGAATGCTTTTTGGTGATCCAGCGTGAGCGCACGTGTGACCGCCATGTGCCAGCGATGGAAGGGCATTTGTATCTTAGCAAATCAATAATTAAAAAAGGAATGCTTATTCTAGAATAAAGTTTTTCATGATTCCTAACTCTGCAAAGTGCAAAGCTTCTGGTGCTATCACACTTGTCACGCTTTGGTGTTTCTTGAGCAAGTTATTCATACTTGCGCCCTTCAAGAAATGCTGCATGGGTAGAAAGAAGCCAAAGCTGTATTGCGCAAAACTATAGGAAACATGAGGAATAATTTCATTCAGCTCCTCAAATCTCTCCCGGGCTACCTTACACTGTGCATTTTTTGGTAATCATTTGGAACAGTGGAACAGTCTGAAAAATAATTTTCAGATAGTTTTTATTACATTGTATCATTCACATAGCATTCAGATCTCTCAGAATCGGCTTCACAGAACTCTTCCGCTGGAAACTGTCATCTTCACTAAGAGCCTCTCATAAGTGGGAATGCAAACTTGCGCATCGTCAGCGTACCAGCGTAGGACATACCGCAAGAGTTGATTAACATTCGACAGCCTATTATTAGCGTTGCCGCACCAGTTTCTCATAGGATGTCTAAGTTTTCCTCTTCTCTATTTTTGTTATTATTAGAGATTAAAGATAATCTAAGATAAGATATCATCATATCGTCCATATATAATCTTTATCTAAGATAAGATCTCAGATAAAGATTATATATGGACTGTCAGCAATGTAAAGTTTTTTTCCTCCACTTTCACGAGTCGGGACAGCTAGCACCGTGGTGACGTGTTGGTTTCATCTGTTTCGTTTTTAGAAACCGTGTTCTGAGTTTTCCGTATTGTCACATCTACCCACTGATCTCCTTCACCAAGGATCCCCTTCCACTGAAGGATGCCAGTTTGGCGACAGATGTGGCACGGCATCATTGGGGATTCTAAATCAAAGATGATGGAAGCAGTATTCGGCCGTAGTACGGGAGGGGGAGGGAGAGGGGGTTCGAGAGGGGGAAGCTCCTTGTATAGTCATCATCATTACGGACTGTCGGGGCGGCACAGCCGCGCTGCAATGTGCTGCGACAGCGGCTGCGGCTCGGTGACGGCGAATCAGATGATTTCATGGAATTCGGCTGCGAATTCCCACTTTTTTGATTGTTCGAGTTTCGAAAGTGGAAGGCGAGTTATTTTGAGCAATTTTAAATTGCACTGACTCTTAATGAATCTGAAAAAAGGCAAACCATTTGAACAAATACCTGAAAAAAGGCAAAGTACAGGGAAAAGAGCATATAATCGACATAAAAATAAAGGAAATCAGAGCCAGTACAATTCATAACTGTTCAGAATAACTCACCTTCCACTTTAAAATTTCGAATTCCATCGAAATCAGCTGATTCAGCGGCACCGAGCCGTAGCCGCTGTCGCGTCACAGTGCAGCGCGGCTGTACCGCGCCGACAGTTTGTAATGATGAGGACTGTACAAATTCACCAGTGCGCGTATGCGGCGCAGTTCCTTCACGGCACCGCGGCGACGGACGAGCGAAGGGTGATCGCTTGCGCCTATGCCACTGTGCTTCAATCAGAAGCCCCTTTTATGCCCCATGATGTGGAAGGAGGAGGAGAGAAAAGAGGATTGGGTGCTAACGTAGTTGGGAGGGGCCACGCGGCTCGCGGCGAGTAATGACTCATTGGTTCTTCACTCATCGGCATACTTGAAACGCGAATCTAGCAGCCAAATCAGAATAAAACAAACAAGATTCACCGGGAACTTGCTGAATAATTCCCCAGAAACTGAAAATTTGCTTTTTCTCAGTCAGCAATCGCAGTCAATGAAAACATGCAACAAAATTTTGTGGTTTAGGCCAGATCCTTGCAGCCTAAAACTATTTCTTTGCACTTTTCAGTGTTAACTATTTCAACTTTTGAACATAGCTGGGGCGAAGTTATATTCATGTCCTAAACACGAAAGTTCTCCTGTTTTCCCGAGTAGGGAGCAGAAGGGCAGATGAGTCATCGCTCGCCGCGAGCGGCGTTGCCCCTCCCAGCTAGCGCCAGTTAGCGCCGAGGATTGGACAAATAGTGAACGCTCATAGGTGAGTTAGTGGCAATAGTGAGCAGAGAACACAGAAAAGTCGAGAGTTAGAGCGTATCATTTCAGTCAACAGCGAAACTGGCAGAATGATTCCCTTCGAATAGGACGTGACGTTATAGCGTTATAAGGTCGCAACCAACTGTTGAAAATTTGCCAAACCTCAGCTTGAACTTTCCTGAAAAAGCTGCTTGCGTCGTTTTCACAATCGAAGGGAACCATGCCGCCAGTTCTGATATTCACTGAAGTAATTCGTGATATTCGACTTTTCTGTGACCTCCTGCCACTACCCCACATATACACCCACTATCTGTTCAATTCCCTTCCTCTCTCTCCTCCTCTTCCTCCCACATAAAAGGGATTGGAGCACAGCGCCGGAGACGAGGGTCATTGCCTTTCGCTCCGTCCTGCCGCCGCCGTAAAGAAACCGCGCCGCATACGCGCATGGGTGAGTTTTTTCCTCCTCCGGAGAGGGGGAAGGTAGTCAGCAACTTATAGCACGAAGGAGTTGCATCGCTAAGTTTTGGGAGTTTGTAGAGAACCAGAATATATTAGAACCATCACCATCCTACTATTTATAGTCCACTAAGTATGTCTGTAAGTATTTGTGTGTGCGTCTGTCTGTCTGTCACGAAATTCATAGCGAGCGTCGCAAAAAAGATAGTATGACAGTTCAAAGAAGTGATATACATGGCAGTACGGGAACACTTTTGGTGGATGAAAGGAAGTGATAACACCTGATAAGATTTGATAAGGAGCCTTAGAACGGAAGCGTGACTGGGTTCGTAGCGCAAGTTGCAGCAGCTGCGGGACCTTGATTTTAAGGAGTGATATACAAGGCAGGACGGGAACACTTTTGGTGAGTGACGGGAGGTGATAACACCTGATAAGCTTCGATAAGGGGCCTTGGAAGGGGAGGGTGACTGAAATTGTAGCAAGTTGCAGCAGCTGCGGGACCATGGTTTCAAGAAGTGATATACACGGTCGCGTGGTGGCTAACAGGAGCTGATAACATCTGATAATATCCGATAAGGAACCCTAGACGCGGTTGTCACCAAATTCTTAGCGCAGGTTGCAGCGACCGTGGGACCTTGATCTCAAGATGTGGTATAGGATAAGGGAAGTGGACATGATTGGTGTGTGACAGAAGCTGATAACATCTTATAAGATTCGATAAGGGGCCTTAGATGTGAGGGTGACCAACTTTGTAGGGCAGGTTGCAGGGTCTGTGGGACCTTGGTTCAAAGAAGTGGTATAGGGGGAGGAGGGCGAGAACCCACTGACGGATGACATTTAGTGACAGCAACTGATAAGGGTTGAAAGCGTCATCATGCGGGAATCCGCAACGCCGCTTACTGCCACAATGCGATTGAGACATCATGTACGGCCGCTAAAGCAACTGGAGTTCAGATGCATGGCGGTTGTTTACTCAGTTGCCATGAACAGCAGCAACTAAATTTATCACTATGACCATGATTATCTTCCATCAACAACCCGAGAGAGGACCATTCGAAGCGCAAGACTGCCGAATGCGGGAGTGTATTCCAGAAAAAAAAACCCTACAGTGGAGGAGAACGCATTGAGCGTTCGAAGGCTGCTCTTACGGGTACTGAATTTTCGTGTGAGGGTTATGGAGATTTTTGGTACTAACCCCGAGAAAAAAATGGACAAAGGATAGATTTTAGCGTTACATTTTGACAATGGTTACAATTCTACCATAAATAATCGACTATGTCCGTGCGTGTGCGTCTCTCTCTTCGACAAGAAAATTCATAGCGCTGGTCCCAGTAGCAGCGAGTTATTGGTTCCAAGAAACGACATAGAGGGTGTGACGGGAACACTATTGGTAGGCGATAGGAAGTGATATCAGTTGATAATATCTAATAAGATAAGACGCATCAGGATGGAACTCTCACCATATTCGTAATGCGGGTCACAGAATCAGCCAGGTGTTGATTCCAGCATATGATTTAGGGCATGCGACAGGAACTTTATTGGTGGATGACAAGAACTGTCAGCTGCTGATAAGATTCGAGATGTTAGAAGGATATGGTCACTGAGTCCATCATGCGAGTCACAGCAACAGCAGGAGGTTGTTAGGAGGAACGATGTAGGGTTTAGGAAAGGAACTTTAGGTTGGGGAAAAACTGCCAGCATTTGATAAAATTGGATAAGGGGCGTCAGGCTCTTTCTATTGATGTTACCAGAATTTCGGAAGTAACAAAGCGCTGTATGCTGCACGATCCTTCGGCCAGATTCAACTTTAACCGATTGCTCGAGCTATTTTCAATTGTTTTTCTATATTTTGCTGGAAAATGCACTGTGACGGTTAGGCGTATATTGCACACTCTACCTCGCGTAAGGAAAGACAAAAGGGACAGACAAAAAAGGAGGAGCACCCAGCGGCAGCCGGGTGATCCGACTGGTTGAAGTAATAAATGAATAACTGCAAATTAACTAATATAAAATTGTAAGTATTTAGACGGCAAAGTAAGATAACTCCAAGAAGATCGCAGGTAGACTGTCGATCTTTCTGGATCCCATGGACAAGCATTATGTGAGGCAAGCAGGTCGGTTTCCATGGGAGCTTAAGAGCATTCAGAGATGAGGTGGTCAAGCCCCCTCAAACGAAACATTTTCCTTTTTTCTGCGAGGGGATGTGCAACTGAAGTCCTGAACCACACTTAAGTAGAGAAATGAATTTGCTTGCAATCTTACATACGGATTAAGGTCTTTTAGATTAGAAATTTTTCTCTCGAAATTCCCAATCTCATCAGCCGCGGTACCTTCGGCGAAAAGTTGACGTTCTTCTAGAGGAAAAAATGTCTCCTTTTGAGAACTATTTACTACTTCGCAAAGTCGCTCGCAAACGAATTTTTGTCCATCAGAGCACAAAAATCCGTATATGATTTTCAAAATTGTCAACCAATGCGCAGCACGTTTCTTGAAATGAAAGCCGTTCATGGCTATTTCACTTTCCTACCATACATCATGGGCTGTGTCCGTGCATTTGTGTGTGTCTGTGCGCGCGTGCGTCTGTCTGTTTCACGGGATTCATAGCGCCGGTCCCAGTAGCAGTGAGACATTGGTTCCAAGAAGTGATGTATAGATTGTGACGGGAACACTACTGGTGGGCGACATGAAGTGATATTACTTGACAAGGTATGATAAGAGGGCTTAGAAGGGGACCCTCACAATATTCGTAGTGCGGGTCACAGCACCAGCCAGGTGTTGATTCCAACATATGATGCAGATATTGGGGTGGTGGGTGGGAGGGGGGGGGGGTGACAAGAGTTGTCAGCTGCTGATATGATTCGATAAGGGATGTTAGAGAGGTAAGGTCACTTTGTCCACCACGCTGGTCACAGAAAAGTAGGAGGTTGGTTCTGAGATAAAGGAACACTATTGGTTGGTGACCACTACTGTCAGCAGTTGATAAGACAGGGCAAGGGGCGTCAGAAAGATAAGTTATCGTTTCCACACCGTGGGTCACAGAGTCAGCGAGGCATTGGTACAAGCAGTTAATAAAACTTGGGAACGTTTGCCTGAAGAGTAGGTAACAAAAAGTCATAACAGCTGATAGGTACTGATAAGAGGCGTTGCGGTGGTCGGCGTTCTTCGCGGTGTTAGAGCTTCCAAAGTACCGATTTCCAAAGTTTTCCTGAAAGGGACACTGACGACGTGGGAAAAGTAATCATATCAAGTGGTTGAAAATGATGAAAATTGATTTTCATTACATTTCTTACCACTTTTCACCGATTCATTGCCAAGAATTAGAGGCTCAGTGTATGAATTTTTTTTGAAGGTCAGCAGAATCAAAACCATCGTTATTTCTTGCATATATTCAACGATGTAATTTTTGAAATTTTTTTGCGTAAGTGGTAACGCAACTGCCCGGTAAGCAGAAGATGCGGGTTCGAGTCCCTCCCGTGGTCCGACTTTTGCCCACAACTCAGCATTCTTGTAATGTAATTTTTGTGAGATCGACCATTTGCGACGGATCAGTCCGTCGCAAAGTTGTCTAAATAATCTGAAAACTAGACCAGTCAATGGCCCTTTACATGTCGTGTAAAACATCCACTTTCCAACTTTTTATTGTCTTTTCCGAGGACGTCGAAGATGGAGTCTCCAGTAGCCTGTAGTGTTACCCGCGGACATGGGTGCATCGTAAAATCTCCATAGAATATGGTAAATTGGCACAACCATATCAGAGAACTGATTTCACAGAACTCGACTCTGTTAGATTGAAAAGGGTGCTGGCGAGACAGAATGCCCCAATAAGCGGGTCAAGGTGGGGATGTGTAGGGCATGGGACAAGAAATAAAAAGCACACTTGACTATGCGAGGCCCCGCCCACAGTGGGCGGGGCTTTTGCCGAAAGTTTGGGGTTCCGCACAGAAATGTTCATAATTCGCTCCCGGAGCAGCTCAGAGATGGGGAAAAGTGGAATGAGGTTTGCAGGGAGCTGCCAGACTAACTGTGGGAGACACATCCAAAATGGGAGGGGCGTACTCAAGGTGGACTGCGCTTCTCACAAAACTCAGTATCCCGGTCCGCAAGAGTGTTTAGAAGTCGCAAAAGACACAATGCAGGATAAAAAATATCTGACGAGTGTTGGGCACGCTCAAAGTAGTTTGAGACCCGCCCACAGCGGGCGGAGCTTGCCCTTACTCGCAGGATACTAATTTAAGATGTTTGTAGCTCAGATCCAGAACACTCCGGACACCGGAAAAAAGAGGATCAAGGTCAGCGAGGGCTGGGCCGATTGAGAATTGTGGGGCACAAACGTTGTAGGCGGAGCCTGCTCCGAGGTGGGCGGTGTCAGACCAAAGATCTTCAGAATAGTTCCAGAACACTCCGGACACCGAAAAAAGTGGATTTACGTCAGCAGAGGGTCGCCGATTGAGAAATGTGGGACACAAACATTGTCGGCGGCTTCTTCCCCGAGGTGAGCGGAGCCAGACAAAAACTCTGTAAAATAGTTCCAGCACTCCACACCGGGGAAAAAAGTGGATTAAGGTCAGCACAGGGTCGCCGGTGAGGATACTAGGGCGCAAACATTCCAGGCGAGGCCTGCTCCAAAGTGGGCGGACAAAAATTCTGTAGAATCCCAGAGCACCTCAAAGACCGGAACAAATTGAGTTGGTCGTCCATTGAGAAATTTGGGGCATAAATGTTCTGGACGGGGCCAGACCGAGGTAAGAGGAGTTAGACAAAAAAAAATCTGCAAAACGGTTTCAGAGCGGTCCAGACACCATCAACACGCATGCAGAGATATACAGGACCGCAACTGTTGGATATATGGCAAGAGTTCAGTGTGCCTGCGGTGTGTTGTAACCCGCTCCCAGTGGGCGGAGCGCACGACGTACTTATTCTTGCTGAGTTTTAGCGCGTATATTCTTGCTGAGTTTTAGCGCGTATTCTGCCACACTCTTACCCACCGGTCGTCATAGGTATTAGATTCCAGTCGGCTCGGCGGCTGATGCCAGCGCTCCTCCTCCTCCTGTGATACGGCCCAATTTGGCCGGACGGACACGGCTTCGCCATACATTCCTTCTCCAGCTATTCTCTTGCCTGTACCCATAATCGACGCACTTTAGTACCACCTCATACTCAGTAATAGTCAAAATAGCAGAAATGATGTATTTGTCGAGAAGCTTCAACCGTGAGTACAGAACAAAACCAGATATCAGTTGAGTCTAGAAATATATGAAAGAAGGTACGCGCGACGAAGCCGCGCCCGCCCGCCGCAGCCGGGCCGTATCAGAAGGAGGCGCCCCGGCGTCAGCCGGCGAGCAGACTGGTACAATAATAAACGATTATGGTTCATTTCGACCAAAGCGGCTCTTCTCTGGAATTTGCAAGTATAACATATGCATTATTTCCCTGAGCTTGGGGTACCATTGATAGGGCACGGTTGGTTCAAATTTCATACCAGGGAAATCTGCCGGCTTACCGTGGAACTTCGAATGGAAACCCAGGAAGGTAGAGTCTATAATGCTGATTACAAATATGAATGGCAAATCTCTTACCTGCATTCCACAAGTGACTTGTGAGCAGGTAAGTTGTGTTGTAGTATGCTGCTGAGGTGGTGGTGAGCCGTAAAGGATAAGGGGATGATTGCCTTGGCAGAACGGATGGTAGTGGCGCAACGGCAAGGTTCTCGTTCCACAGGCGCAGCAAGATGGTTCGATTCCCTAGTCCGTCGGGGTTGTATGAGCGAAGTAGCACCAGCAGGAACACTCTAAACTGTGACCTTGCAGCCTGTGCCCAACACACTGTACCATCACAAAATTTATCAGCTGAATAATCACTTGTGAAATGCAGGTCGCAATTTTGATATCCATGTTTGTAAATCGCACTACAGACTACATCAATCCACTTAGAGGTCCATTCAAACTTCCATGGTAAGTTGGCGGACTTTCCTGATTGGAAGAAACTGCCAGGACATCGGACCCAAAACACACTCTTGCATCCGAGACTTATTTTAAAGGTCTGATGATGCAGGCCTGGAAGTTATGGCATCAGGTTGATCAAACATGGAAAGCAAGTCTATTTGCCCCGCCTTGCCTCTGCTGGTTGCAGGTATCTGAACGCTTATCCTCAAGAAAAAACTTCTCTGGTAGCCGGAAATAATCGAATATTCCACTATACAAGCGCTGAAAAAAGAACACTTTTCTTTTCCGACTTTCAAGACGATACAAGTACACTTTATTGATTCTGGTTGTACAACATCACCACCACCCTTAACAGCACATTGTACACTAACACGATCCTCCTCCACAGTCTTCTGGACGAGCGCCATCGAGAGTTCTGCCATGCGACCGCGATTCGGTGGCTGTGTTCAGCGAGGTCGTTGGTTTCTGGGCCATGTAAGCCACCCTGTTCAGCTCAGCTCGGACCCTGCAATCGAGGGGGTTCAGCAGCTCGTGCAATAGCTCGGAGTGTACCGAATGGTTGTCTTATGTGGCGGAGGCTGTTAACACAATCAAAACACTGGTTCAGCTCGGCTCGGACCCTGCAATCGAGGGGGTTCAGGTCAGGTGACCTGCTTAGGTATTCCATCTTCTTCAGGTATGCTGAGTTGTTGGGGGTAGATGGCAGTAGAGTAGGCAGAGAATATTTAATAGGCATAGAACACATAACTAACAGGAAACGTTGGTTTTATATAGTCACTTGAGATCATTAATTAGACGCGAAAAGTAGTACCTAATACGGTGGGTAACGATCAAAAGTAGTGGACAGTAGATCAATGCGATATCTAACAAGCTACTCAACCCCCTTCCATTCCAAGCACAGCTCTTCGATTCCATGTGGTGGCACCCAATCCTGTAGCAGTAAAGAATTCCCAAGATGGTACGGGCGACGACATGGAGGGAGGATATTCTTTCCTCGAGCTGCTCGATATAACCGTCAGCGTTCACTTTCAGTCTGCGGATCACAAAATATCGTCTTCCTTCTACATTCCAGTCCACACCACTAGCGACGTTTTCGGAGCTGTTTGATGTTGGAGGTCTTCCAGATCGAAAGCACTGCTCCTCGGACGGCTAAGAGTGTGTAGGTGACTCGACAATAAGTTTCGCAGTTGTTTGGAGGTGAAGTGGATTCCATAGGCTTTCTCCATTCCGGTTGCGATTGGAGATGACTTCATATTTTGGTATACGTGAAGGTGATAGGCGAGCGCCTGCTTGTGCTCATAGTGGAGCACTTGGTATGTTCAGCCCTGGTTCGCCTATTCACGTCTTCTGTATGGGCTGCGAAACCTTCGCTGATGTGTGACTGAGCAGAAGGGTCTTTTTTGCCTTCCTGCTCTATATCATGTGCCAGTTTCTCGGAGTCCAGTTGTTCTATATCTGTTCTGTCATGACACTTATAGAATCATCAGTGATTAGAAGCTGAAAAGCAAAAAATAGTCAAATAATCACTGAACGCCTAAAACGCATAAAGTGTGCTCCAATGGTCCAATATTCAAGTCTAATTTTTCCAAATTTCCTGTTCCAGGCGAAGTACATACCCGCCCCCCCCCTCGGGCTCGTCGACTTCAACGTAACATTATACATAGAAGAATAGTGGGATGGGTTCATTTCCAGTGCTATCAGAGAAGTAATGGCTGAAGGAAAAGTTCGCTCGCTGGGACTTCATTACTTGGCAATGTCAGGCAGTCGTCATAGATGTCGTGAGAATGTGCCCTCATATTTTTGAATCAATTGATAAAACTGATTGTCACCCGTCATCAATGTCGCTATCACTAAACCCCATAAATTCGTGGTGTAGAGGCTCCAGCATTTGACTGAACAACAACTGCAACGTCCTCTATTAGGTCCTGTCAGCTATTTTCACTTCCTGTCGGCCTCCGTCGCCGTCCCCGCCTTCCCCTTTATATCATTTGCTGAAATTAACGCTTAACTGATGCTATGTCCCGCGTTATGAGTATGTTTACCTTCACATTCTAACTCCCCTTAGCAAGTCTTATCAGCGGCTAGCAGTTCTCGTCACCCACCAATAACATCCCTGTGCCATAGCCTACATCATACCTTGGAACAAATACCCCCGTGTTCCGGTCAGATCGCTCCGCTGTACATCCTTCCCTTGCACACGCTCAGGTCCGGCCGAGCACGTGCAGGGGAAGGAAGCAGGGGGGGGGGGGCTCTCAGCGCCATCCCCCCACCATTCGGGGGTTTCCTTTTTGCATTCCTGAAAATTAAAGAGTGGAAATTCGCTTGGGGAGAAGAGATTTCGAGCCTTTTTCTAGGCTACTTTCTATATCCAATGTGGAGCATGAAAATGAGACCTTCTTCGACTCTGCATCGAAAATAACAAAGCCAAGGTGATGAAAGTACCTTGACTGGCAACAGTGAGGTAACATTGAAGCTTCTTAAGTGATTCTTGCAGCATCCCTCCCCCCCTCCCCCACGCAGGGGAAGAGTATTCAGAGCTATGTTGATGCCAAATAGTCTCGGCGTCAATTACAAAGATAACAACCGTGACAGGGCCATTAATCACCTCTGTATGCAGAGTTTCAGCTAAATTTTCAATCGATCTGGTTGAGTTATGACGACAGGTCTCAATGAGCTGGAGGCTATCAGTATTCTTCAAAATTCTTTATGCAAGCACGATACCTGAACCTTTGTATCAGATCATCCCATTCAAAAGTGCCGAGATATGTAGAGGTGTGGCAGAAAAGCAAAGGGGATAGGGCAGCAAGCTTTTATACCATTTGGAGGCTCCCACATTTAGCTATGTGTCTGAGAAATCTGGCGAACCTACCCACAAAGTTCTCAAGAAACTGAAAAGAAGCTCGAGTGGTGAAAATTGGCGACGGATTTTCAAATCAGGTGTCATAAGAGGAAAGTGCGCTGCTCAACTTTGACCTGTGACGGACCAGTAGTTGTATGTAATGGTGTTCTCAAAATACAATGCGGACGGTTTGGTTCAGGAGCCCGAAGAAGGAAGCAAGGAAAAAACTTGTTGTCGTGCATGGTCTCATAATGTTCATCCTGCACAAGAAAAAAGGGTTCTAATTGCAGAGCCTGGACCTTTGTCGAGCTTGCCCGCGAGTCTGACATCCCTGCTGCAACTGCTGCCCGAGTTATGTCCGTTAAACTGAGGATGGCCAAGAGGGTGTGCGGTACCTTGTTCTCTTGTGGAAGCACGAACGCAGTACCGATTCTATATCTCTAGCAGTAATGTCTCAGCATGAGATGTCATTCACGATTGTGAAAACGGACACCGGCCCCACATGAAATATGGGTGGTCTTGGGCCTCCAGCCAACTCTCACAAGGGTCAATTTTGTATAAATGCAGATGACAACCCGCCAAAGAGAACCAGGGTCAGAAGGTCATGCTGCTGCCATAACTTCTTTGTAAACAAACGCCATGCATTTTAAATAGAGCTACCTTAGCGGTCGTACATAACGTCGTTACTGACAGGCGTTAGGAATGAGTTATGTTGGAGCCATTGAGATCGTGATGCTTGGGTCATATCAATCGCGTTGTCGTTAAAAGCGGTGTAGCGGTTTCTCCCTTGCTAACATGTCAGTTCCAGCTACTGTCACTTGCCATCACTTCCTGTCACCTGAAAAATAATGTTCCCGTCCCACCCTCTACAATACTTGTGGAACCATGATCCCATTGTTGCCGTAACCTGCGCTACAAATTTGGCAACCCTCTTTTTCTAAGGTCCCTTAACGTATATCAGCTGTTATCACTTTCTGTCTCGCTCCAATAATGTTCCGTTCCCACACCCTGCATCACTTCTTGGAACCAACGCTTCCGCTTTCTACGACGGGTGCTATGAACTTCGTGACTCTCCCCTTCTAAGGCCCCTTATCAGGTCTTATCAGTTATTAACACCTTGTGTCACCCGTCATCGATGTTTTCGTCCCACCCGCTGCATATCTCCTTGGAACCAACGTCCCACGCTTACTTCGACGGATGCTATGAGTTTCGTGACACACCGACAGACGCACACACACACATAAACACTAGTAAATTATATATAGTAGGATATTACACGAATGCTGCGTTGTAGGCTAACGTCGGACCACGGACGGGATTTGAACCCGCGCTTACCGCTTGCCAGGGTTCTATTACGCTACCAAGGCCATTCTTGCCCTCTCAGCTCAATGGCATGGAGCCTAATGTGGCCTAATGACCTGATGTGCCATTGCCTTCGAGCACTTGCATGTTCATCGTAATGAGCCGCTACGCCGATATCGCCGTGAGCCGCGAGCTGAAGGCTTTCACAAATATCAAGGCTGTTATTGTTAGGACTGCTGCTTAACGCAGCAGTGCGCAATCCGAAAGTTGTCAGAAAAATGCTGAGGTATGGGCAAATGTCGGCCACTGACGGGATTCGAACCCGCACCTACCGCTAATCGGCTGCGTTCCCCATTAAGCTACCTATTTCACTCTTGCCCTCTCCGCATGGCTGACTGTGCCATTGCCTTCGAGCACTCACGCGTTCAACGTGATGAGCCGCTTAGCCGATAAGCAGTGAACCGCACGGCTGAAGGCATTCTTACAAATTATGAGGCAGCCGCCCGGCATGCGGTAGATGGGGATTCGAATCCTGTCCGTGGTCTCACTTTTGCCCACAACTCACTCACTTGTCAGCATTCTTGCGATAACTTTCAGATCGCACACTGTGTCCCTAAACAGCAGTTATCTAACAATAACAGCGTTCAAACTTATAGGATAATTAAAAGCTACAAATTTCAAAAAAGGACAGACATCTGTACTGTACAATATCTACGCTTGAAAAGTTTAAGTGGAGCTAGTTCCGCTGGGTGCGCCGATCGGTGCCAACTGCCAACCAAATAGTCTGTCCATTATCACCGAAACCTCCAAAACTTTTTTGCTAAAAGGTATAGAGGTAATTGATGGCTCCAATCCTAACATTTATTTCATGCGCCGGGGCCTTTGGTGTCATCATGGCGCTAACAAGTTGTGCCGTGTTCAGAAATTAGTGAATGGGGCTTCAAACAACCCCCACAGCCCAAGTTTCAGCTGTATTGTAGTTGTGTGTTTCGGAAAGCAATAGTTGAATAGGGCCGGTTCTTAAATCACTAGTATAGAATTACCCTTAAATGGCATATATCAGTGTTATATACATCATCGCGCACACAGGAACACAAGAAGGCGGAGACCCGAGAAATGCGAAAATTTGTTCCCAAGTGGATCCAATCCTCGCACTGCCTTACGGGTCGAGAGCCGTCGCACTATCCACTTCACCATCCGTGTACCATGCACGATAGGCTGCGGGAATCATTGAAATAACGTCAACACTACCTCTCGCCGCGCCATAATATGTACATTCTTTTTGACATAATTTTGATTTCGTTGCACATTCAAGGAACACATCATAAACTGTGCATGCTCGAGTTACAGCTAGAACAGAGACCAATAAGATGGTTGAATCGCCCTTCCTTGTCCACTTTTTTCGCTCCTTTTTTGGCACTACCGTAAATCATGTGGTCTGACTCTGATCATTTCTAGAAAAAAAAGTTGCTATAATATTCACGAAGGAAATGACGCACTCTTGATAATTCTAAGCTACATATTCAAGTACTTACAGCTCTACCACCACGGAACCGAAATACAGAATTTCAATTTTAGCCGCAACCCCGCCCACTGCGAGCGTGTCTTTCTTGGTTCGTCGGCTTACCCAACCATCGCTGTTCACTTTTTCTCGCCCTTCTTGCTTTTTCGCAGAGGCTTCTTTACTTCGTCATTTTTCTCGCACGTCCAAGGTGTCTCAGAATCGGACTGTAAATTTTTAAACGAGTCTGCGTTTCCTTCGCCTCTTCTCTACAACCCAATTCATTTTTAGGATCCCGGTTAGATAAAGGATATGACCAGATTCAGCTCAGCTCTACCGAAAAGCAGCTCAGGAGTAGAACAGATCCCTTTTGGGGTTAACACGCCATCAAAACACCAGCGGGGAGTCATCACTAAAAAGGCTTCGCTAGGATCATCATATAGAGTAGCTGTTTTGCATGAAAGTCTTCAGCGTTGCTGGAAAATAACGAAACCCAGAGAGTTGTCCCTCAGTTGAAGCTGCTCTTTTTAGTACCGCTACCTTTCGGAGATAGAGTCCCCTTTCATCTGATGTTCGTTAGATGCGGTAGCCTCCCCTACGGACGGAGGATGTATAATTTCGCACCTCAAAGGCAGCGCCCGCCTTCAGTTTGATGAGTTATGAGGCTCAGACAGGGATAACATGGTAGCAAGTAGTTCATTGGTGAAGAAAAAAATCATCGAAGATGCCCTATATCAGAACCCACGCCGAGCTAAGGTTGTACTTGCTGAAGGCGAAAAGAAGACACGACCGCACGAGTTCTCACAATTTGATATCAGCTCTTTTCCCTTATCACCTCACTCTCACCATTCGAAGTGGAGAGAGTAGCTGAACAGCCGCACTATCAGGAAGCCATTAGAAATTAAGTTGGGCGTAGTGGCCGCCAGGTGGGCGGGATGGCCGACTGTTCACGAGCGGGCGCCGCTACTCCCTCGCATTTTTGAGTGGCGAAACTAGTACATCCACCATCCTCGAAGGGTGAGCTATGATACCCAAAGAGGGTGTGGAAACAATAAATGAACGCGGGCGCTGCCTTTAAATACGAAATGATAGCGCCGCCGGCTCTAAGAAGGTTGCCTCCCCGCCCATTCTGGCTGCCACAACGCCCTACATCCATTTTTAATGGTTACCTGACGGTGCAGTTGTTCCGCCCTTACCTCTTTCCACTTTGAGTGGTGCGTGCGAGATGGTGGCCCGAACAAGTGAGAATCCGCCCGTTCACAGCTTTTCTTAGTACCTCTGTTGGGCACGGACCCCACGTATAATACCCCATGCCAACTGAGGTACATCCTCAGTTGGCATGGGGTATTATATCGAGCGTTTCTCATGGGTTTTTTTTCAATATTTCTTCACTACTGAGTCACCTTGTTATTATTATCTGGACCACATAACTCATCCTCTTTGGAGCGTGAGCTATGCCTTTGAAGTGAGTGAATCTCAACGAATATTATTTTCCCCATCAATTTCTTGTAGTCAATCAAGCAGTTGAAATTGAATGGGTTTGTTTGAATTTCATTGCGAAGCGAGAAGCTCTAGACAGATACTGACCCCAAAATCTCATTCAATATCCGTGAGGTCGTACAACGAAAATTACGAGGAAAACATGTCTTTCACAAAGTGGTCGTCATACGTCATACTGATGCTTTTTTGCGACCACAGACAATAATGTTGGATACAAATCAGTAACACAAGAACAGTTCGATTTCCGTTCCTCAAACGCTTGACGCACAGGCTCTATTCCGGTTCTCACCCGAAGAAAGGTGGAAAATTAAGCGCACGCTTCAGAGTTTGTAGAGAGCAGATCTGAATGCTAATGCTATTGCAAAGCGATACAGCACTATGCTACGACGACGCTTGCCGTCTTAGAGTCATCAGGTCTCACTTTCCAGCAATGCAGATGCGTAGCATTTTCAATTTCAAGCCTATCCCTCCATCCAAAGCTCACGAGAAGTATACGGAAACGAGGCTGGAGGGAAGCGTTCCTGGAACCGGCTTCTTGACTCCTCCCGTGCAGATAAACGGTCACTCACACGAACCATAGCCAAACACACACTTGTCGGCGTCCTTCTAGTTATACTTATTTTCTATTATTCATTGCTAGTTCGCTGCAGAATTTCGGTGGAATCACTTTGAGAATGGATAGTTGCAAGGACGTCACGGTCATTACAATCTGAAGTTATACACATCATTGAGCTGCCTCTCACATCGGGGATGAGATATGCAGCGGCTGTGACCAATTTAGTGCAGGCATGTCTGAACATCTGTCTTCAGATCGCGTCCGTATTTCGCAATCGACAGTAGCCTCTAGAGCATTAGGAAAGTTTTTTAAAGACCGTAGGAGCGTATTCAACATCCACTCTCCAGGATGAAAGCATCCACCACCGCTTGCTTGGTGATTTTTACTGGCGTTGACTTCGCAGTAATTTCAATAGCATTACTGAGACGAAACAAATATTAATTAATAGGTGGATTGTCGAAAGAAAACTGAGGGTATGAGGGTTAAGTGGACGACCGAGATACCTGTTCAGCTTAGAAAACGATAGGGTCATTTAAGAGGTCGCAACCCGCCACCTTCACTGAAAATTGAGCAGTGGACGCACCGTCCTGTTCATCAACGCAGGAGGGTTCAGATCGCCGGTAAAATGGCTAATATACTCGACAACATTTGATTCAAGAACTACGAGCCCGATCTCGTTAGTGAGTTGAACTTTGTCGCCATCGCTCGATTTCCAGTGAAAGTAGGGGTTAAGGGCGAGTGACCTCCACTTTGACCCTGAACTTTTGTGCTGAACATGTGTTTATGATCGCACACTTACCATTTAACCCATGCCCTCTCAATTTTTTTTTCGACATTCCATTTACTGATATGTATTTGTCTCATCAGCGCTATTGAAATTTGCTGCACAGTCGACGCAAGTGACTCGGAACCAGCCTGCAAGCGGTGGTGGATGCTTTTATACTGGCGAGTAGATGTAGAATGCGCTCCAAGGGTCTCCAAAACATTAACACAGTCTTAAGGTTGTGACCACGATGGCAGTGGACGAGAAACCTCCAGGATAGGCAACTTTCAGAATAGGAAAAGGCACACCTGTATGCCGACACTTTTCATCTTCATGGCAACTTCTTTCCGGTGTCCAAGGTTCCAGTCATCTTCCAATTCACTGCAAAGAGCAGAAAGCAGTTCACACCTCAATATATTGTCGGAACTCCACAAAACTCTGTAAACAGGTGGTTGCCTTGTGGACACTGAAGCTTCTCGTTGCGCAAAAAATTGCAGCCCTGCATCATGTTCGAAGGCAACTACTGCTATTCGTTGCTCGCAGTGATGGGTATCACATACTAAAATATTAAACGAGTTGGTTGCGTAAGAAAAAAAGTTATTGGCGAGAAAGCATTAGGCCGAATACTTTTGAGTGCTACTGTATGTAGTCGTTCGAGCGATTCGTTCGCGCGACTCAGATGCTCGAGCGAATCGATTGAGTAATCCAAGCGAACAGATTACGAAATATGAATATGAACATAAATGTGAGAAACAGAGATGAAGGAAGTCTTTTTTCGACTGCAGATTATTACACAGCTGGAAGCCAGTTTTCATCAGAACTACTTAATGTGCCATTTTTTAGTTTGTTCCACCATGGTATATACTATACACAGGGTGGATTGCTGCTTCACGGCGGTATCAGCGCTCGTATAGCGAATTTCTGGTTCGCCTGGTAAGGTGTTACGCTTGCACAAGACCTCATCTCGAAACTTCTTCAAAATTGTTTCCTTGAACCGTGTTTCGTTTGGGGCAAGCTAGTTTGAATGTTTCACCGAATTGTTGTTTGGGCGGTGAGGCGAGTATGAAGAATCACTTCACAGCACAGCGTATGGTGTCCGAAATCGCTGAATTTCTTGAACTCTGATGGAATGTTTGAGGTGAGATGAGACTCCGAGCAGAATTGTTTTGGATATCGATTCTATCTGCGGGTTTTTTGGGCATCTGAAATATCCTTGCCCTCTAGACACCACAGGACAGTTACGTGTAACACTATACCACCCTCAGCGTTCAGTAATAATCTTCACAGGAGGGCTAAGAGCAAAGCTTATTCGAAAATTAATGAACTACAGAAAATTACGTCAACTATTCCTAGCCTTGACAAAGCTGCAATGGACACTAATGCAAGCTATAACCATATGATATCACCCTGTGCATATTTCATGGCGCAATATGATTCACAAGAGTTCAGTTTAGCAGTAGATTGAAAGGCAAAATCCGGCCCGTGACCATTCGTGGATTCCTTCTCTGCCATAGTATGTAGTACTCTTCGCGATCTCTGAGGTTGTTGCCCATACGACAGGGGCGCTGCGACCTTCACATTTGAATCATATGGATTTCGTTTCTCGGGGATTCGCATACAATATCTCAACTCACTGATCATGCGATTTCATTGGTACAAGGGTTGGTTGGCATAGATAGCGGCGGTCTTCCACCAGATGTTTTGAAAACTGGTTTGTGACAAACTTCATTTCTGCGCCACTTTTAATTTTTTTGCATGTCGTACGGTTTTTGTGCTGCAGAAAGGGAGGAAACGATTGATAAAAACAGATAAGTTACCATCTGCGCTACACTTTTAGCACTACGTGTGTGGAATCCTTCCTCTAGCCATCGCTTTCCTGACAACATCAGAAAATGAACTCGTCCTACTATCCCTATATGTAATTAGTATCTCTTTGTATGTGCGTACGTTGTTGCGAAAATCATAGCGCCGGTCCCAGTAGCAGTGAGATTGTGATTTCAGGAAGTGATGTAGGGGGTGTGTGGGGAACACTATTGCTTTGGACAGGAAGTGATAGCAGTAGATGCGATAAGAGGCCTCAGAAGGGGGAGGTCATCACATATAGGTATGGGACGGGAACATTACTGATAGGCGACAAGAAGTGATGTTGATTTATTTGATTCGATAAGAAGCGTTAGGCTGTGTTCATACCGTGCGACGTCGTTGCCAACGGCCGGCCGTCACGGCCGAAACCGACGAAAGCTGCGTAACGTTTTCGACGTCAATCGATAGGTATCTAATCTCCTGTCGTCGTTTACGTCGACTACGTCGACAGGTGGATCGATACGTATCTAGTCTCTCGTCGTCGAAAACGTCGGTCACGCAGCTTTCGTCGGTTTAGTCGGTGACGTGATCCTACTATATATAATCCGCTAAGTTTGTCTGTTGATGTGTGTGTGTGAATGTATGTTTGTGTGTCTGTATGTGTGTTTGACCGGAAATTCGTAACTTCCTTCAAAACAGCGACTGTGCGCTCAAACTGATACGTGATGTAGGAGGTCGGGCAGGGACACTATTGGTAGGTGGCAGGAAGTGATAAAAGCTGATAAGATACCATAGGGGGCCTTAGAAAGCGAGGGTCACCAACTCCATAACGCGCGTCACAGCAACGACGAGACATTGGTTCCAAGAAGTAATATAGGGGCAGTATGGGAACATTATTGGTGGGTGGCAGGAATTGATAACAGCTGATAAGATAGCCAGGAAAATCCACAGCAGAGTTATAGCAACACTGGGAACTGCTCCAGCACTTAGTTCAGAGGTACTTAGGGAACATTAAAGGTGGGAGATAAATTCTGATAGTGTCCGACGAGGACTTTTGGGAGTCTGTGTCTGCTCACATCACCGTAGCCAAAGAGTGAATGGGCGAATTTCTAAAGAGCCAAGATGTTTCCCTCAGCAAAATCCCTCAGTTTAACGGTCGGACTTGCTTCCACCGCTAAACGCTCGAGTTCCCGAAAACAGGATGTTTGGAGTTGTTGCTCAGTGAAAGGGAATGATAAGAAGCACTGTGATTTCGGATTTTTACCATCGGAATCCTTCCAACCGTTATGCTGTCCGATTTCCAACGAATGGTGATTTTAGAAATATGGTATGAGCCTAAGACTGGCAAGTGTTCATTAGAAGGGAGAAACATGAAGAAATGGGCCGTTTTGGAAACATAGGAATTAGGCTTAGTGTTACTGCTCAGCACAGAAATCTGTCAAGTATCAGTAACATAGGTTTAACCCTGCGCGCAGAAATGCGCGTCAGCCAGACTGGACGATTTATATTTCGTTTTCGTGGAGTAGTCGCAAAAAACGCCTGTTACGTCGGTTTCGTCGCTTACGTCGACGTTGACGACGTCGACGCGCAGTATGAACGCAGCTCTAGAAGGGAAAAGGTTCCCTTTGATGGCAACAGGATCAAGAACGTTCATCAAATAGTATTCGCTATTATATCAGGGCACATCATTGGTTGGGGATTTTGGTGAAACCCGTACGACCCCCCCCCCTTTTTTAATGGGTTCGGTACGACCCCCCCCCCACATAAACTTGTGAAGTTCTCCCCCCCCCTTGAGGAGGAACAAACTTTATCCTTTTATTCTATAAAGCAGAGACTTTGTGTGTCGGTTTGTCGGTATGTATGTATGTAAGTATGTTTGTATGTCTGTCCGTCCGCAAAATTCTTCACGGGATTGAACGGGTTAGATGTAAAGGGAAAACGACCGGGAAGGTGCACATGTATCAATCCATTGTGTTTTGATTGTGACAACAGCGTATATAAGACAACCATTCGGTACGCTCCAAGCCATTACGCGAGCTGCTCGGGTGGCAGCTCGACGTGTGCTCATGCGGGGCAGGGGCAGGAATGGGATGGGTGGGTCCTCCCTCCTGCCTTCTTCCCCTGCACGTGCTCAGCTGGACTAGCACGTGCAGGGACTGAGGCAGGAGTAATGGCGTGGGTGAATTGGGTGCGGCGGTCGGAGGAAGGGGGAGTGCGTAGCGCACGCTTGAATGCATGCAGCAAGAGAAGAGGATACAACCGCTAGCAAAAGTGCAAGCTAATCCATAATAAAGTAACAAACTAATGGGAAGATGTCGGTTTGATTGTGATGATACCCTCAGCAATATAAAAAAACTATTTACTACACTTCACGTCATTGCAAAAGCTGCGTGGCAGCTGGGAGTGGGGTCGTGCGGGGGCTGGGTCGGGTGGAAGAGAGGGAATAGCATGTACCCTTTCCTCCTGCTTCCCAGCCCTCTATGTGCTCTGCCGGAACTGAGAACTTGCAAATAGATCGGAAAAGGGAGTCGGGTGAAGGGGATACGGTGGAGCTAGAGCTCGGCGTTAGCCGGGCGATCCGACTGGTAAGTTTATGTATGAGTAAGCGCGAAAAATAGAAAAAGTAACAATCCTGAACGAGTATAAATACGAACGAGAGCAAACCAGCCGCAATTAGCTGAGTAAAGGCCGAGGTACCGGGGGAGGGATTCTGGGCAGGACCTCCAGCCGCAAGGTTGTTGCAGGTGGTTTGATTGGAGCGCGGATTTTCAATAAAGTGGGGTGTATTTAAAGGACCATAACTTCCGCAATAGCGGACCTTTGGGAAAAAGAAGAACGCATTGGTATGGAGAAAGATTTTATCTTTTCAAAACATGCTAATATATACACAAAGATCGCCGATTTCATGTAGAAATTTGCGTTGGGGTGTATTTAGGGAGTTCATTTTTGGATAGTTAGCAGCGCGAGTTTTACAGGTTTGAACCGAGATATTTCCCTTACCTCAATAGTTTGAGAATCTGAAACCAGTATCGGACTCTGGAAGATTTTCTCTTTTCAAAAACTACTCAAGCTATTTCTGAAGTATCCGGGATTCATGAGATAATTTGCGTTGGGGATTAGTTGGGGAACACTCCGAACTATTTGAAAGTCGGTTTTCTGTCTACGGTTTCAAACGAGCGTGTCCGAATAGCCTGAAATACATGTAGAACGTATCCTGTGGTATAGCAGGAGCAGGAAGTGATTTGTTTAGCGACAATCATGCTGACTTTGGATGCGCCGCGCAGAGGTGATGGGATGGTGATCTGTAAGCGTAATGTCTGTCCACGCGAGCGAATGTGTCTATTGGATTCAGGAAGGTCCATGGCGAATCTGTGCACTTTTTTACAGTGTTTTCCGTTGCGTATGATGGAGCGTGTCCCTGTCGACGCCGCCAGATTCGGGCTCCGCCAATTGCTGATTCCGATGAAGGAGACAGACTGCTGGAAAACGTCTGATACGAACGTTATGGTAGTCCTGTCGTTTGTCGAAAAAAACAGGTCGGCTCAGCGCTAAGCGATCGCGGATATCCCATCATCCGCGGCGAACCTGAGTATGAGTTGCACTGTTTGGTCAAATACGAGATGATGTCGACTTTTTATATTTCCAGTTATTTCAGGTTACATTGATGAATGAAAGTAATATTTTTTTAACATATCCGAGTTCTCTACGAAGCAAGCTTCGCTGTACAGGACTCAGCACACTGACGCTCGTTACTGGCTACCGCACTCATTATGACCCCTCTCCCTCTCCTGGCGGCCAAATACGACCCCCCCCCCTGTTGGGGCAACGATGTGCCCTGTATTATATGCCTGGAACGATGTCGAGAGGGGTGGGGTATATAGTGCGGCTTGAACGGGAAATCGAGAGATTCGTGAATCTGAAATTTTTCGCGAATCTTTCTGCTATGTGGTGTGTTAGGAGGTGGCGGTTCCAACTGAAGCAAAATAAGGAGGTGAGCCAACAACTGGGAGTGGGGACGTCCCGTCGATGGTAACATTCGAGCTCTCCGCGCGTCACACACTTTGACATGTACAGGCAATGTGAAGCTCTTATTTTCAGCGTCACCCATGACACTGCACTTATTTCTCTTCCGGGTCAAGGACTCATCCGGAATAATTCAACTTTACCCATTCTGATGTCGCAACAGCTGTCAAATCGGTAACATAGGTTTAACCATGCGCGCAGAGATAATGCCGCGTTAGCCAGACTGGTAAATGAATAATAAATAAATAAATAAATATCATTGATGAATAGCATGAACTCGTAAGTACGTAAGTGACTAAAATAATACGTCTCAAACAGATTCGTGCATATTGTCCTTCCAAACCTTAAACAAATTTGCTTGCATGGACAAAAGCACCTGAAATCAGAATTATACATCTTCTCACCACCTCTGCGTTAGGAGCGTAATGCACGGCGGACACCCGGACGAAGATCAAGGATAGCCAAGCTCATTTTCTTTCATTTGAAGGGAAATATGTGTTTGAGCCGTAAATGAATAATAAATAAATAAATAAATATCATTGATGAATAAGCATGAACTCGTAAGTACGTAAGTGACTAAAATAATACGTCTCAAACAGATTCGTGCATATTGTCCTTCCAAACCTTAAACAAAATTTGCTTGCATGGACAAAAGCACCTGAAATCAGAATTACATCTTCTCACCACCTCTGCGTTAGGAGCGTAATGCACGGCGGACACCCGGACGAAGATCAAGGATAGCCAAGCTCATTTTCTTTCATTTGAAGGGAAATATGTGTTTGAGCCACACTAAAGTTTCTGAAGGTGTATCCTGACAATGACTCACAAGGAGTCGTACTTTTGAGCAGCTCAGAGGGTAGCTTTTCGGTAAGTCATCTAGAATATCTCCTGATCTAGCGGGTTTTCAGGAAAACTGTAAAGCTTGTTGGAAAGAGAAGAGATAGGACGCTCTGAAAACTGTTTTGGTCCCGATGAAATTGCATTGTTCGAAATAAGTAATCCTCGTGTGAAGCATAAAAACCCTCTCGCGATTCACCTAGCCTATCCGAAACCCATCCGAAAAAGTTCACGAACTGGGAAACATTCAGATTGCAACTAGGTAGAATACGCGACAGTAGGAACATTGCCTTTGCGTGCTGCTTACCATTCCTCAAAAGCCGCGCACCTAAAAGTGATATAACTCCCCGAAAAGACCCCAGGAAGTCGGCATGTCCAACAACCGCGCTCCAATGACGTTTTTCCAGTGAAAGCGGTCGCAACTTTGCGATCAATAATAGCCGAGTATAAAACGATCTGCCGCTTGGTTATCCATTTTTTTCATTTGGTTCAGCATTTTTTTGTGTTTTATGTTTCGCTTTCTTCTGTCGTGCATGTTTTCATGACTTCCCCGTCGCCATTCATTGAATGCACATCTGGGACATGACACACTGACCTTGAGGCTATTTTTTTCACCAATTTAGCTTATCGATGATCACCATTAGTCGCTATTTTGATTGTGTTCCTTGTTACAAGTTGCATGTCATGCATAGTTGTCGAACGACGAGTTTTATTTTGAATTCTAAGACAAAACAGTAGGCTCTGGTTGTCAGTTAGAGCAGGAGGGGTGGGGGGAGAGGTCGTCACTGGACTCTATTCGAGGTGGGGGTCGTACTCAACCGCTATTTCGCACATCCATGTTGTACCCTGGTTGAAGCACGGCGGGGGGGCGTTGGTGGGTGTACGGCTGGGAAGCTTAGAGTTAAGCGAAGCGAGCCTACTTTAGTGGAAGCGATAGGCTGAAAAAAAAGACTACCGCTATAGTTGCGAGGTTCATTTGTAGTATCAATTCCGGTTTGGTGGTATCAATTCGAGGTAATGTTTTAAATGTGATACCACCCTTCTACTTTCGAACTCTTATGTACTGATGGAAATGAATAATACGGGATAAGAGAAATGTACAACTGACCACACTCCTCATCCCTGAGACGGAGTAGGCGTGGCATTGCTGAAAATGCAATCCATAATGAGTCCAGTTACGACCCACCCCTCCTGCTGTAACTGACAACCAGATGCTTGTCCAAACGAATTGGCTTCTCGGAGTGGAATCTGGAATTTTGAGAGGCGGACTCTGCTCTAAAATGCAGCAATAAGATGTTGTTTCAGCCTCGCATTGCCTTCTGTTTTGTCTTAGAATTCAAAATAAAACTCGTCGTTCGACAACTATGTATGACATACAACTTGTAACAAGGAACACAATCAAAATAGCGACTAAAAGTGATCATCGATAAGCTAAATTGGTGAAAAATAGCCTCAAGGTCAGTGTGTCATGTCCCAGATGTGCATTCAAGGAATGGCGACGGGGAAGTCATGAAAACATGCACGACAGAAGAAAGCGAAACATGAAAAACACAAAAAAATGCTGAACCAAATGAAAAAAGTGGATAACCAAGCGGCAGTATATCGTTTTATACTCGACTATTATCGATCGCAACGTTGCAACCGCTTTCATTGGAAAAACGTCACTGGAGCGTGGTTGTTGGACCTGCCAACGTCCTGGGGCTTTTTCGGGGAGTTATACCTCGTTTAGGTGCGCGGCTTTTGACGACGCATCTTTCCTTCTTCTTCTTATGCCTCAGCGTTTGTCCCGCTCTGTAACGGGGTCCCCTCTCCTGATTTTGTTACGCCATTTATTCCGGTCCAATGCCTGATCAGAGTGAGCACCAACTATCTTTGAATCCGCGTGCAGCGTGTCAAGCCAACCTTGCCTGGGGCGTCCTCTCGGTCGTTTGCCGAGCACCTCGAGCTGGAGACCAGTTTTGCGGACGGTATCCTCCTTCGCGCGAAGTACGTGGCCATACCATCGGAGACGAGATTCTCTCAGTTTATCAACTACGGAGGCTACGCCAAACTTCTTCCATATGTCATCGTTGCAAATCCGATCCATGTGGGTGACACCGGCCGTCCAACGTAGCATTTTCATCTCCATCACACACGGCTTCGAATTCCTTGGTTGCAGGCCAGCACTCAGCCCCGTACAACGCTACTGGTCTGACCACAGCTCTATAAACCTTCGATTTGAGGTGCTCCGATACGGTCTTGCCACACAGAACTCCAGTCATCAAGCGCCATTTCGCCAATGCTGCACTCACACGAGAGTTCACCTCTGAGGTCAGACTGCCATCGGACACAATTTCTGATTCAAGACTCTTGTGCGTGTGAGCTCGATGCCACTGATCCTAATGGAGTCAGACATTTGTTTCGGTCGTTAAGCATTCGGTTTTCCCGATTTTCAACTTCAGTCCTGTACTCCAGCCCAAAGAGCCGCGTGCGTGCAGCACTTCTGTGCCTGAAGGTGCACGCACGCGGCTATTTGGGCTGGAGTACAGGATGCGCACCCACTCAATAAGCTCTTCCGGAACGCCGTGTTGCCGCAAGGCGTGCCATATAACTTCGCGCGGAACACGGTCGAATGCCTTTTCTAGGTCCAGCAAAGCTAGATGCAGTGGTACTTGCTTCTCACGATGTCTCTCCAACAGAAGACGTGCGGCATGTATGGCGTCGATGGTGCTACAGCCTGCCACAAAACCGCACTGATTGATAGGAAGCTGGACGATTTCGCGAATACCGCTGTCAACAATGCGCTCAAATATCTTTATACTGTGTGACAGCAGGCGAATGGACGGTAGCACGAGCAGTCCGCAGGCTGCCATTGTTCTTCCAAATCGGAATCGTCGTGCTCTATTGCCAGTCCTTGGGCGTCTTCCTCTCAGCAACGACCTGATTAAGGAATTTCGTCAACTGTGCAGGGTACCGTGCCTTCCACAAGTCGGCTGCCACGTCGTCAGGTCCTGTTGCTTTACCTGACTTTATCTTTCCAAGAGCCGTCTTCGTCTCTTCTACGGTTACTTTCTGAACGGGACCGTATACTGGGGGGGGGGGACGAAAGGGATGACCGAGTGCGCATACTCTACGGTTGAAATATTCTCAAAGAAGACGTGTCATCGCCTCAGCACTCTCTTTCGGTCCATCAAAAGGCGGCCATGCTCGTCGTTAGGGCCAGGGAATTCCTCGATATCTTCGGTCTGACGATGCCGGGCTTTGGCAAGTCGGTAGAGGTACCGCTCACCATCACATGAATCGAGTTCCTTACTGAGGTCTTCGAAGTGGGCTGCCTGCGCTGCAGCCACAGCCTTCTTCGCTATATTCTTCGCTTCTTTGTACTTACGACAGCCGATAGCCGACATTCGGCAAGAAACGCGTGGTAGCGCCTCTTCTTTTCGCGAACCGTTTCTTTGACATCGTCGGTCCATAACCACGGCTGCTTATCAATTCTACGCCTTCCAGGCTTCGTGACGCCAAGTTCAGAGCGAGCGGCTTATCTGTCGCCTCAGAAGCTCGTATACAAGAGATCACAGCTGCCTAATTTCTTTCAAGCGCCACCCACCTGATCCTCTCGGGACCACATCGCTCGACCTGTTTGGACTGGAGCTTTGCGATCTTTAGCGTGCAGATTGGTGGGCAATGTTGTGTGGTAACTGTCTCGTAGGGCACCGTCTTCGCGTCCGTGATGAGCCCTTGGTCGTGGTGTCTAACAAGGACAAAGTCTATCTGCGTTCTGGCACTCCCACTGTAGAAGCTGATAAGGTGGGAGTCCCGTTTGCGGAACTTCGTATTTGCGATGACCAGGTTATGGGCCTCTGCATAGTCGAGAATCCTTTCACCATCGGCGTTCCGTGACCCATAATCGAAACACCATGACAGCTGTAACCGTCTTTCGTAGTGCCTACGTGCCCATTTAGGTCACCAGCAACAACTGCGACATCTTCTGATGGTATCTCAGCTGTCTTTTCTTCAAGCAGGGACCAGAACAGGTCCTTGGATCGCTCGGAGCATCCCGTGGGGCATAGGCAGAACAGAAATGGCACAGCCGCTGTTCGATAGCAACAACGATCTTCATCAGGCGGTCATCGAAGCGTCCTACGCTGGCTATCGAGTCCCGGAAACGTTGAGAGACTATTACAGCCACTCCGTTGGCGGTTTTTGGTTTGCACACAAAAGGGCTTTATAGCCTTGACCGATGCCCCTTGACTTGCAACTGGACCATCTTGTTTCCTGCATAGCACACAGATCTGTACGTCTGCGCTCCAGTGCCTCCGCCAGCGCACATGAGTGCCCTGTCAGAGTTCCAACATTCAACGTGACGTGGACCTTCTCCATGTTGCATGACTTTTGCCCCCCTTTTTGCGAGGGTCCCTGATACCGTCCTTGCATCAGGGACCCTCGCATACTTTCCACACCATGCGAGTGCGTGTCAGCTCCTGCGGATAGCATTGATTCGAAATTCATGTGGCATATTGAACACTGGGATGTGATTTGGGTGTTCGTAGGCCAGCCCGTCACGAAGGGCTGTCACCTGCGTCGGTAGTCTGCGTTTTGCAGCTCGCAGAGGCGAGCTACCAATGGCACCGCGTGGAGGAGCAGACTTCACCACCACTTCACCACCGGTTTGGTAAATGCTCATATGTGCTCACATACTTAAACGGTGAAATTCGCATAACACACAAATACAGCTACATCCTTAACCCTTACCCTTGTGGACACAGCGGATACCTCCACACACTTCAACACCAGTTTGCCAGCCAGTGAAGGATAGGAGGCCTGCTTGCCTTCTCTCGAATCTAGTTCGGACATTCACCAACGAATCGTGCGTGAAGTGACTATATACAAAACAATCTCCACTACTTAGTTTATGCTATAAATACTGCCTTATTTCAGATGAAAAGTATCGCCACAGACATAGGCGTAAACTATAGTCGAACCAGTGCTCCCCCTGATATCTTAGACACTTGGATTTTTGCTAAAAAACTCGGCTCAATAGAAATACCAGTGGTGAATGAAGTAGCTGTACGGCTCCGTGTCGATTACTATGGAGAAACGATGAAACTAAGCGAGTTAGACGGAATAGTGGACAAGGTATGATCATGTGTTAACCATTATCTTATTGTGAAAATGGAGTTAGTACAGTCCCCAGTCCCGTAACACACTGTGTCAAATACACATAGCCATAGTACTGAATAGCGCATCATGTGTGGTTGGATGTCAGCTCCGACGCTACTCGGCTAGGTGGCGGCACTATGCGGCGGCACTCAGCGAAGCATATAAGGCTACTTTGTGAAGACGTGAAGGTTTCTATAGTTCTGGTGGGTCACTTGAAACTATTTGCACGTTGACAAGTGGCAACGGTCTCAACAAAGTGGGATCTGATGGTTGAAATAAACTATAAGGTTGTTCACAATTGTTGCCAATTCTTTCGAATTTCAAATTTCTCTTTCTCATGTCAGGATCATGTCGGTTACCGTTGGACATGAGGACTAGAGGCTTTGAGTAGGGGTTTTGAGCATCTACAGTCATGGAGCTGAGAGTCCCAACTGATGAATAGCTCTCACCCAGATTTATGCTTTGCGAATGCTCTTTGGAGGCCAGTGCAAGATGGATGGTCGGAAAAGTTGGCCCTATATGGAGAAACTCGCTGTTATTGATCGGAGCCCGGAATAACGTTCCACTTTTTGTTCACTGCCCCTGCATGTTGTGGAAGTCAACCTCGGTTGCCGTGTAACATTGTATGAAGATCTCCACGAGTTGCGAGTACACCATATGCACCAAATTAGTAAGGCAATCCTAGCTAGCAGGTAGAGTCTTGCCCATCCAGTGGATCGAACCCCTGCCATATCTTCAGCTTCCGAGTGACTAGCGACAGTCCAGCCAGCTGAGACTGAGAGTTCCCCAGAAGTAAATGGGGCGCAGCTGCATGCTTTAGGCTAGAAAGACGATAAAAATGGTACACTCAATTGCAACTTCCGCAGAATCGGATATTAAGGTCAACTGGACACAATACTTGCTCCATGTAGCGCCGTCGACCACTCACGGCTATGTACTTAACGATCCATTGGTCGCAATTCTGGGACGTAAATACCTGGAGCAGTTAGTGACTGAAATGGCTTGTTCCGCAGAAACTTATACTTTCTAATGTGATGCTTCAAGGTTAAACCAGCTTCTCAACGAAACCTCACCGAGGATCATAACAAATTATGTAATGGTCCACTATATCATGTCGTGGCTGCCATGGATTGGAAAGAAATACAGCGATTTATTGAACGTAAGGGGAGATTTTGCCCAGAATCTGATAAGAAACAACTTGATTTCGACAAACGAGAACTATTGCTGAGGTCAAATACTTGCTGAAAATACAGTATTGAAGTACTTCTGAACGAACCACCCACCATAGACTGTGGTTGAAATACGGGAGACGTGCAACAAAATCGTCCGCGGCATTACTACAATCATGATTGCGCAAGCGCTACCGCATACCAGTTCTGAGGTCTGGACAAGGGACGGGAGGACTGTCCCATGGTCTCTGGCAACTAAGTGACGTCTATAATGGTTACCTTCGTATTTAATGTAGCTGAAAAGCAAGCTTATTGATCACACTATTTTTGGGACCCTCAAAGGTTTGTTTTCAAGGTCTCAACTTCCAAACACATGGGAAAGGAGCTCTCAGCCAAATATTGGCTGTTTTAACACGAGATACCTGCAACAGAATCGTCCGGGGCAGTACACGCGGCGCATAGCGCGGCGAATGATGCGGCAGCTCACGCAGGGCACAGCATTCGATGGGGATTTTGGTCGAGCCTGTACGTACCCCCCCCCTTTTTTTGGGGGTTCGGTACCGACCCCCCCCCTATACATAAACTTATGAAGTTTCTCCCCCCCCCCCGAAGAAAGTTTATAAGTTTATGTATAAGTAAGCGCGAAAACCTGCACAGTAACAAGCCTGAACACGGGCCCCCCTCGCTTTTTTGCTCATTTCTATTCTGATTCAAAAAAGAGGATAGAAAAAAAGGCCATTAGGTTTACACCCACCTTTCCTCGATTCAAACAAACTCTGGTACCTGAATCAATTGGCAATTAAAAGAAAAAAACAGGTAAATTAAGCCAACTTCTCCTAAAAGCACTCTGAGCGCCCAAGCAAAATTGCTTGGCGCGCTCCTGAGTATTCGAGTAAACTGATTATTTATGAACTAGATCGTCCAACTTCAGCTAAACACAAGGACTGAGGAAATGGTCTTCTCCAAAATACGTGATCAAACAGATTCAACGTACCGGAAACAAAATAGCGGTAACAGCCGATAAAGCGTACAGCATCCTTGTGAGACGAGATGAAAGAATTGAAATAATTGAGAATTGAAAAATTAAATAAGCTGTGGGCGTCGAAACATGCTCAGAATGCACAACAGCGCGGCGAAATCAGCTAATTGTCGACTATCGATTAAAGAACCGGGGAAGGGAATTCTGGCAGGGCAAACAATTTTCAGCAAGTAGGGTGTCTTGAAGGACATAACTTCTGAAAAGCGACCTATGGGGGAAGAGGAAAGCGTATCGTGTAGAGGAAGGTTTGATCTTCCTAAAGTACTAAAATGCTCATGAAGGTCGCAAAAAATCACAGAGAAATTGCCTTGGGATTCGATGGGGATTTTTTTCAGGAACAGGTTTGAATCAATATATTTTTTTGTAACTCAACATTTCACAAATCTGAGAACGGATCAAAGGTGAGACTCGCTCTTTCTGAAACATATTGAAATGTTTCTGAAGTCCTCGGATTCATGAGATCTGGCGATGGGACTTCTCGCACAGTAACTACGAGCTCGCGGAAAATCCGTTTCCTGTGTATCGTGTCAAGTGAGCGTGTTTGAATAACCAGGAACGCATGTAGAACGTATCCTGTGGTGGAGCAGGAGCAGAATATGGTTTGTTCAGCGCCGATCACGCTGACTTTGGATGCGCCGCGCACTCAGGTCGCGCAGAAGTAATGGATGGTGGCAACTTGTGGCGCAATGTCTGTCCAGCGAGCAAATGTTTCTATAGAGTTCAGGAGGTCCATGGCAACTGTGCACTTGTTTCCAGTGTATTCTGTTGCGTATGATGGAGCGTGTCCCGGGTCGACGCCGCAGATTCGTGCTCCGTCAATGATTCGATAAAGGAGACCAGCTGCTGGAAAACGTCTGATACGACGATATGGTAGTCCTGTCGTTTGTAGAAAAAAGCAGGTTGGCTCAGCGCCAAGCGCGATCGCGGACGCGCTCCATCATCCGCAGGCGACGCAGAGTATGAGTCAATTACGAGATGCATGTCGACTTATTTATTTCGGATTAGTTTGATGAATGAAAGTTTTGTACTATTTTTTTTCATATCCGAGTTCTCTGAAAAGCAAGTTTCGCTGTACATGACTCAGCACATTGACAATTTGCGCTGCGCGCACTCACTATGACCCCCCCCCTCTTCTGGCGGCCAAATACGACCCCCCTGTTGGGGATTCCCCAGCCAATGATGTGCCCTGAGCTCACGGACTCGCATTTGCTAGCCTGTAGCTTTGCGATTGGAGCGATTAATTTACTACACCCGCAAAGTTTACCGGATTCCATCAATAGCTGAAAATCTAGGATGTTTTCCTCGATAGTAACACGCAGCTCGCAGTAACACGCGGAACCAACTTCAGGAAATAAACAAACACAAAGGAAACCAAATAAGGCTCTTATTCTCCCTATGTTTATGTGGTTCACATGATTTACGCAGTCGTCAGCGTCAACATTCAATAGATGAATAGTTATTTTCCTGTGAGCTGCTGTACAAGATGACACACCATAGTAAGCGTTGAAGACCCTGATGAAGATAATGCTCTAATGAATTTTTCCATTCTCTGTGGAAGACTTGATCCTGTGTAATATCAGTCTTTACCGTCCCTTCAAAATCCCTATTAAACGGCCAGTCGCATGATTTGTCTTCTCGCCGCAACGATGTCGCAGGCCATCAGCTGCACCAGACGATTCTGCTGCAACACACTTTCAGGACTCCTCCAGCCTCAAAGGATTGTATGGGTAAAAGCTCTGATGAACGCGTGTTGGGACAAGCCCAGTTTGCTGATTCGTTGTAATAAACCTTGAACCCCACAGGAGACAGTGGAGCATCCACTCTATGCTACTTGCCGTAGGGTCAGTTTGCCTGGTCGATGAACCTCGAATGCGGAGTATGGGGCCGGAGACACTGGAAAAAGTCAGGTGCCACTGAGGCACCTTTCGGCCTCAAGCCCATCACCTCCCTTGTAACGCTCACGCGTCGACGCGCTACAATTGCAACGGCGCTCCAATGCTCTAGATGCGAACGCTGCTGTAGACAAGAATTGATCGGCAAGGGCCTCTCGGCTTATCAAAGTGTAATAGAGAGAGCGTACTCCTTGCTTAACCATACCGTCTTTGTTGAGTGGCACTGGCTGCTTGTGTTTCGTAGGGTATACAAGGACCAGTCGGATCGCCCGGCTGACGCCGAGCTCTCCTCCTTCTCTTTGGCTCGGCTTCGCCGAGCCGGCCTGGCTTCGCCAGGCTAACAATGATAAACGGATTTTTTCATTCACTCGGCTGCTCATACGATGCTGTAGTGGTTGAATCAAATCAAATACAGCTACCCTGCAGATTACGCACTCCTTAGCAAATGCTTATACTGGCGCTCCGCGCCATAACGTCCGCACAATACATAGGCTTATAGCTATAGATAAAGAGATCGATCGATCTATCGATATAGGCTTCATTGTGGGTACTAGTATACTCCCTTATTATGTTCTCATCAGTAACTGGAAGTTTGAAGAAAAAAAATCACAAATCAAATCAAAAATTTTCTGACATTCCCGTTTCAGGCAAACTACATACCCCCCCCCCTCCCACTCGTCGACACCGACATTATATATAGTAGGATAGCCCACTGAGCCTCAAATACTTAGCAGTGTAGTGGTCATAGATGTCGTGAGAATGTCCCCTTATC
>MU931150.1:0-34764 GCA_036418165.1 Cooperia oncophora
GCTTTACTCTTTACGCTGGACATGGAAGTCTCCTGCGGGACAATTCCATGATGAGACCAACTACATCATCTTCAATCGAAGGTTTTGCCTGACCGATGTCGCTGTTGTCCTAAGTTCTACACGGGATCCGACCACGTCTCCTTCGCGCAAGATTCCGCTTTTCGATGCGAGGAGAAAAAGCCGCAAAGTGCAACAAGCGAAGCCCCAAGATTTGGGACCACTCTTCTGTCGCTGCGGTCTGGGAGGATTCCGTTATCGACAATATCGACGAGAAACATGGTCGGAACATCTTCCCGATTATGCCAAGAAGTGAGAGAGTCCCAGGATCACCAAGATTAGCAAGAAGACTCTTGACCTAATTCGCCATGATGGAGCTGCACCAGCCGTAGGCAACTACCAGCTGATGTCCGAGCTAGCGAAGTTCTGCAGGAATGTAATGAAGCAAGACCCGAAGGAGAGCAGAGCAACAGTAATAAAACCAGCAGAGACTGGGAAGAACATCCGCAACGCCTGCCGCGACTCACTGTAAGACCGAGATGATTGGCCTCCAATGTCTTGACGGAACGCTCACTGCATCCCGAAGGACGAAGAAGGTCATTCACGATTTCTTCTTCCTTTGCAAAACATTCCTAGCGGCCATCGTGAGCATCACACAGACATCTGAAGGACTTCTACTGTTCTCATCACCTTTGTGGCTCAACTCCACACGTTACCTTTCGAAATATGAGGTACCCACTTCGTGGAAACCAGTCCTTATCGCTAAACAAGAAGGAGCCTTGCACTCATGACCTTTTCCCCTACTGTCTTTCTGCAAGCTCTTCATACAAGTCATACTTAATAAGTTTTTTTTATAAAAATCTGAAGGAAGGGCCGCACCTTCTCTGTTCATCAGGATTCTTCGCGAGCTTTGCAACAGCTTCACGATCAGGATCCCACCATTTTACACGGAGATGATCATAGACGTGGGAAGTGTTCAACAGGGTAACATCACCTCTTCAGTGCCAATTTTAAAGAAGCCATCTTTATGATGGCTTTAATATGCAGCAAATAAGACATTGGCCGATCTTGGTGTGCTGGCAACTACACCACCTCTAGGTGACCGCATTTGTTATATCACCGAAAGCAGAGAAAGTGCTGCTCTCTTTCGACTGTACGTGTGGAAAGAGCGGTCTGCCGCCGAGTTAATTAGCCTAGACCCCCCTTTTTCTGTTGAACGGGCACATCTGTAATCGCTCAATCTATGTGTTCTTGTCGAAACTGACATGATGACGCAGGCTCAGAGCCAGCAGCATTGAGCAAGAAGCGGAATTCTCTCAAAATATTGTCAAATACTTGGGGAATATTCAGAAGGTCAAGTTTTAGCAACAATCAAGCAACATTCAGCTCCATGCCCACCTTCCCGATTCTGCAGCCCGCGCTGCCTTGACATCCGCCTCCGAGCTGCTGAGCGTGCGGTCAGGGTTGTCCAGCGCGCTGTGGAAAGGACGATTCTTAAATCTCCCGGTCCGGCGCTTGCAACACCAGCACAAATGTGCTCCAAGCGGCGCTACCGATCGGAGATCGGGAACGCTGCTTAGCTTGCTGAGGGAATTATGTTAAGGCCAGAAACGTCATGCGATTTTGTGATGACCACTGAATCAGGCGGCCGTGTGGGCGAGAGAAGCGACTGGATACGCAGCGGACTTTAAACGGCATGCACGGCCAATAGGCCTGCCTGACGATCAGATTTTTTGCACAGGAGCCTCAAATACAAGTCATACTTATAAAGTTTTTTTACTAAAAAAAGCCTGAAGGAAGGCGCATCTACTCTGTTCCACATGGATTTTCGCCAGAGCTTGCAATAGCTGTTCACGATCTGTCCCACCAGCGGGGAGCCCATTTTAACCGAGAAGATCATAGACCGTGGGAAGTGTTCACGGCAGGGAACTCACTCGCCAAGACTCTTCAGTGCCGCCATTTTTTAAAGAGGCAATCACGTGTCCCGCATGGCATTACCATGCAGCAAATAAGACATTGGCGGATGTTCGAGTGCTGGCAACTACACCACCTCCGTTTAGGTGACCGCATTGGTTATATCACCAAAGAAGCAGAGAAAGTGCTGCTCTCTTTCGACTGTACGTGTGGAAAGAACGGTCTGCCGCCGAGTTAATTGAGGCTAGAACCCCCCTTATTTTGTTAAATGGAGCCACATATGTAATCGCTCAATCTACGTGTTTATTGGTCGGAAGACTGACATGATGACGCAGCCTCAGAGCTCAGCATGAGCAAGAAAGCGGAATCTTCAAATATTTCAAATACTCGGGGTCACAAAGAAGGGAGTAAGGGCAACAAAAGGTCAGCAACGTAAATCCAGGCTCGGCGACCCACACTTCCAGATTCATGCACCCGCGCGCTGCTCTTCAGCTCGCGCTGCCTGGAGAATCAAAGGCAGTTCCGTGGGTTCTCCTTCGTTTCTAGAACAAGATCTTCAATTCCTTTGTTGAGGACTCTCGTGGGGCAAAAAAAGAAAATCATGATCGTGCAGGCAGCCCATTGCCCCGTGCTGCTCGTTTAAAGTCCTGCGTAATCCAGTCGCTCTCTCCACACCGCCTGATTCAGTGGTCATCACAAAATCGGCATGACGTGTCTGGCCTTAACATAATTCCCATATCGCCAGCTCACCAGCAGCGTTTCTTGATCTCGGGATGCGGGCTAGCGCAGCTTCTGACACTTTTGTGCTGGTGTGGCAAGCCGGAAAGCTTAATAGTAAAGAGTCGTCCTTTCCAAAAGCACGCGCGCTGGGACAACCCTGAACAGGCAACGCTCAGCAGCTGCGGAGGCGGATGTCAAGGCAGCTTTGCGTTGGAGGCGTGCGTCAGGGTTGTCCAGCGCGCTGTGGAAAGGACGATTCTTAAAAGCTCCCGGTTGCACACCAGCACAAAATTGTCCAAGCTGCGCTACCGATCGGAGATCGGGAACGCTGCTTAGCTTGCTGAGGGAATTATGTTAAGGCCAGACACGTCATGCGATTTTGTGATGACCACTGAATCAGGCGGTGTGGAGAGAGCGACTGGATTACGCAGGACTTTAAACGAGCAGCACGGCAATAGGCCTGCCTGACGATCAGATTTTTTGCACGAGAGTCTCTCAACAAAAGGAATGAAGATCTTGTTTCCCTAGAACGAGGAGAACCCACGGGACTGCTTTGATTTCCAGCAGGGGCGAGTGAAGACGTCACTGACGCCCGCTCGAGAAATTCCGTTATCAGTGAGACGGCACGTGGTATAGGTTTCTTGGTCTCCGTTTATCCCTTCACTCCTAGCTCACTGGGCGGAAACTACAGGCAAGGTAAGGTAGAGTGCTGGAAGGGTGAGGAAGGGCGTGCTCATGTTCAGGATTTTGGCCTGTAGTTGAGCCAGTCTGAGGGTCTGAGAAGCTAGAAGGCTGTAAAAGTTGAAACACTGAAGAATAGCAAACGAAGACGTCGAAATCCTGTCAATTAGTGATTTAATGCATGAAGGCAGAAGCTCGTAAAGACTAATACGGCTGGTCAACGTCAGCATTACCGTTGCCTGAACAAACCGGCAACGGATACAGTTCCACAGCGCGTCATGGGCAGGCAGTTGTGGTTGAGCAGCTGATCAGTGGACCCCTCTCTGTTTACCCAAAGCTACAGTTTGTGATACAACGTTTTTTAACTCGTGCACTTTGGGATCTGTAGCATTTCGATAAAGGATATCTGAGTGCTGGAAATGTAACTTATGTTCTTCTCAGGCGCCTGAATAGTAAGGAGTTACTTGCTGTCCAACTTCGACTTCCTGCAAGTCTTTGCAGGAAGTCGAAGTTGGACAGGACTCGACTTCCTGCAAAGATTTGGCTGGGGCCTAGTGCGCCATTGATCTCGAAAGCCCAGGCAGCATTTTCGATAAATCACTTCTAACGCGATTATGCAGTCGTTTTCCCTGCTGATGCTGGAGCGGCGGTGTTTGGTGCAACGCCAGCCCGTTCTCCACCAGTTGTTGAAGCGGGCAAGCGACAACGGTTTATGGAAAACTGAGTGACGCCGCGGCCTTTTGGACGAGTTTCCCGTTGTTGTATAGTGGAAAATGACAACAAAAGCGAACGTATACGGCCGGAAACCTGCGAAAAACCTTTGTTCTGCACGGCATTGGACGAGCATTTTTGGACGAGATTTCCATTGGCATCGTGCCAACAACCTTCCAATGACACCCCCGTCGTCTGCAGCGGAAGCAGCTATTACTCCCGCACATTTTACACTTTTATTTCTGGTTGCACTAGTTTTTCACTACAAAAATACCCATCGCTCAATGGTCTTTCAACTTTTATGCGCTGAAACGCTTAAAGCAATAATGCATGATAATTCGGTACTTGCTCAAAAATAGGAGCAAGGGTGTTGTATGGTGGGAGAAATGACAAAAAAGGGAAGATAAACGGTAGAAACCTGTAAAAAAAACTTCTGTCACGGCATTGGACGAGCACTTTTGGACGAGTTTCCTGTTGACATCGTGCCAACAACCGCTTTGATAATTACGGCTGCTCATATGTTTCTGTTTCCATGTCGAAACGCTTCATATCAATTTTGCTTCCTAGATGAAGCGATAAGAGTGCCAGCATCGATGTAAATGTGTGGCCAACTGCGGGTGGGCGGTTACGATGGGCGATCCGGCCGGCATATTATAGCTTGATAGGACTATAAAGGTACCTTCGATGGAAAAGGAAAAGGCGCCTTGGGGCGCCTGCCGTTACATTTGCTTCATTGATGTCAATAGCTGTCATTGTCATTAAACGAGCGCTGCAAGGAAATTTCTCAGGCGGATAGGAATGCATCACAGGGATAGGAATGCACTCGCCATAGTCCGACCCCTCTCATCAACATCGAAAACGAAAACCACTCCTTGAAGGTCCAACTTGATCTGTTCCATACTTCGCTTTTACCAACACTGTCCCAGTGAAAAACTTTCCGAGCAAAAAAAAAGGAGGGGGGGGCAGGAAACATCAACCTCGCGACGGTGACAATCTTCATTGTTTCCCAAAATTTCCACGTCAGATCACATCAGGGCTCATCTCAACGGGTCAAATACAACCCCACTCCTTGAGAATCTAGGATGATGGAGCCCTGCTTCACTTACTCCCCCTCCCCCACTAACTACAGCGGGCCTGCAACTCGCTCCTGAATGGCATTATCGATCGTTTTGAAATTATCTATTCTTCTCCAGAGATCAACTGTGCTTTCACTTCTGTGGCCCCTGGTCGTTCCCATGTTGGAGGTAAACGATTCCGCAGCTTAGTAGGGTGCCACTTTCTTTGCTTCAAATTGCACGGGAACGGAGCTGGAGATTAGTGCTGACCGGGTGCCGTCGCCACACTGCACCCGCGCTGCCGTGCACCCAACCACGCGCCTAATCGTAGCCAAGCACGGCTTGCATTCTCTCACTTCTGATTGTTCTCTACCGCTGAGTGCTTGTTTCGCTGCGTGATGTAGGTGTCAACGCAAGCGCTGCACATTGAGAATGGGGGGGGGTGGAGTACGAAGACAGCAGGAGGGTACTGCTATTCTCCAGCCCCGTTCCCGTACTTTTTCGAGCGGTAAGTGGTACAATCTGCAGCTGCAAACCTCCCTAGCACATGACAGAGACCGTCCTTGGAGATTTGTCTTTGATAGGATGAACAGCGATCCGGGTTATCCCTCCTGCTGCCACTCGACTTCGCTCAGTGTAGACTATCGATGCTGTACAGAATATGCAGTAACGGTGCTTGTACTCCGGAGTGCCCGAAATGGACCCTCTTAGGTTCAATGCAATCAATTCATATGTTTTATGTGGACTGTTCAGTGCAACCGCGAATGTTCGAACACCCATAGGAAGCTTACAGTTGTAACAACGACACATTTATTGCCGCCAAACAACATAAAACCAAAGCGCAGCTACTTCTTTTTCTCACGAGCTTCCTCTGCGTCCAGAAACTTGTGAAGTTCATCGCAAGCTTTGGAGCAGTCGATTGCCTGCACTTTTGGATCGGGCCGCCTCTTTTTTTCTTCCGCACATCCTTTCGCACATTGCTTCATCTCCTTCTCGTGATGCTGAAAACACCATAGATCGCTTCAATTTACCGTGTAGATGACTACTTCTAGTTGATTGTTGTCGAAAGAGTTGAAGTGAATGAATTACTGCTGCTCTTACTCACTGTTAATATTGGGACGACGGCCAACAGGAACAAGAGCAGAATCATCTTCAGAAGTTTCATTTCGGCGACCGGCTCGTTCCCAGACGAATTCAAAATGAGACATACTACGTTAGGCCCCAGCGATGTGGAACGTATTTGTGAGCAATGACGATATGATAAGGCCGTGAAGGCAAGTTTGAAGCGGGAATGGAGGGTCAGCAAGAAAGGTAAGGGAGAAGCAAGAAGCACGGTCTTGCTGTTTTCGTGGATGCACTAGCACTTTGATGAGTCGAACCAGCCTTCTCAGACATGTTTTGCCTTTTGCCGTTTTTCTTTTCTTTGGCCTCAAAAAGAGTGAGTTACCTAATTCATAACACCGGCCACAGCAGCGATGGGACGTTGGTTCCAAGAAGTTAGATAGGGGGCAGGATGGGAACATTATTGGTGGGTGGCATAAGTACCACAAGGGGCCTTAAAAAGGAAGGGTCACCAGCTCCATAGCGCGGACCACAGCGACGACGGGATGTGGGTTCCAAGAAGTTAGATAGGGGGCAGGATGGGAACATTATTGGTGGGTGATAACAGCTGATATGGTACCAGAGGTCCTTTTTGAACTCGTGCTATGACCTTCGGGGGCACCCTCGAAGGTCATAGCACGAGTTGTAGCAACTATCTGTTCGCATCCTTGCTCTGCTCAGCCTGAACTTCAGCACCGGTGCCCAAGAAATAATGATCAGAGGTTCAGTGAATCAAGTATTCTACCACTTAGTGACATGGTTAGGACTGATTCGACCGCTAAGCTCTTGAGTTTCGACGAAAATTAGAAGCCCTGGAAGCTGCTCAACGGAATTTGTGGGGGGACCTACGCCGGCGAGCGCGAGTAATGGACTGATCACTCTTCACTCATAGCAATACTTGAAGCGCGAAATCTAGGCAGCCCAAAAATAGAATGAAAGCAAACAAGGTTACCGGAACCGCTGAGGAATCCCATCAGAAGCTGAAACAACGAATATTTCATTCTCCTTTTAATGTCAAAATCAAACACCAAAGCGCAACAATCGTGTTTGTATTTTAGGCAAAATCTTCCAGCCTACAACTGTTTCTTCGCACTTTTCAGCCTTAACTGTTTTAGCTTTTGAATATAGCTAGGACGGTGTTATATCCATGTCCTAAACATGAAATTACTTCTTTTTTGCCGAGGAGGGAGCAGAAGAGCGGATGAGTCATCGCTCGCCGCACGCGCGTGGTCCCCCAATACGTTGCACCACTGGAAGCTGCTAACGCCAGATTACTAGGATATTGAGGTATGTGGGGATTTTCACTATGATATCGATGTTATTACCATCGAAAGGCTTTCAACCGCTGAGCTGTCCTTTTTCCAACGGATGGCGAGTGTTTTTCAGAGCTGTGATAAAGCACGACAGACATTACAAATGTTAATTTAAAGGCAGTTGGCACGATAAATCGCTATACAGGTGTAGGATTTGTACAACTGGCTTAACAGAATTCCGTGACCTCGGACAGGCGCTGCGTGAAGCCTTTTCCAAGGAGGGCACCCTATAACGCCCTATTGAGCAACAACTTTACGTCCCAAACGCCTTCCTTGCCCGCCCGCCCACAAACGGACGACCGTTTCTGACGCTCGTATTCATTCATTTGCTGAGCAAATTATGAAGCGAAGGGATTGGTATGAAGCGGCCGTGATGCTGCATGCATACATGAGTACACATATGCAGCCGTATCTTCGGTAGCGGTGATTGGCAAGATGCGTACGGGAAACTCGTCCGAAATCGATTTACAAGTCACTGAGAACGGAGGCTTTCCTTCGCCCTTTTGACCGTATTCACTCCGTTCTTTCGCCATTTCCCCACTATACAGCGCGCCTACTAGCATTTTAGGCTAAGTAGGAAACCATCGTGCCAACTGCCTTTAAAAACAGGAGAAACCATAAGAAGATGGGCCGTTCCACAAAATCGCGAATTGGCGGCGGCCAAGGTTTGCCGGTCAGTACAAGAATGTTCTGTAAGCGATCACTACCATTACCATGGTTCAACCATGCGCGCACTAGTGCGCGTCGGCCAAGCTGGTAACACAACAATATGAATAGCTCATTAGAGCGGAGGTAGTGTAGTAGCAAGTGGCGCACTTACAAGGAGGGCAGTGTGAGGGTCCGATCCCGATCCGCCTCGCCCAGTGCACAGCAGTCACTCTTCAACCCACTCCTTCCCACTCTTACAGATAATGCTTTGGGAGCTACTCCTGCGATAGGAGCACTCACGCCACTGATCTACTAACCGTTTTGAATCGTAAAAAACATACAAATATGGATCTACGGAATATGGACCCACTATGGACCATACAACCCTAGGGCCAGCTAGTGATTCCTTGGCTTACTCAGAGGAAAATGGCTCGTTTCTATGTTGTGTTGATTTACAGTGAATTGATTTGTCACCGACCTTCAACCCGTCGGAGATTCCGAAATAGGGGAATGTAACGGAATCATCAACTAACCCAGTATTGAAAAGTGCTTAGAAAGCCTCAGTTTTTCTGGAACATAGGCCGATTTAGCGTTTAAATGGATTGTGAACAATGGGGGGCTATGTCCTTTTAAGGAAACTTTTCGGCACGTTGTGCAAGCACCATGCACATTTTCGGAAGATCTGAGTGTGGGACCTCACAGCATCCTCGCTCTAGTGAGCAAAGTTCGTCAGTTCCGCTGAATTCGTCAGTATCGCTGAGGCCTCATTTGTGGAACTTAGAACCACAAGTCTTTTCTTTTAATCGGCTCAGTGCTACCTCATCGGGTAGATTCAGCCTGCAGGGAGCTAACTATAAGTGAAGCGTTGGAAATGGAGCTTGTAGCGATTGAGTCGTGAGTTACTGCTAGGTGGCCACTCTGGTGGATGTGGGTGGCGACGCCCCAGTTTTTACGTACGAGTTGTGTTGTTTCATGGCTTATTCAGGCTGTTGGAGGGAATACGAACAAACTGTTCGGCAGCGAGTGTTAGTCGTAAACGTCGTGAATTAATGAAACGTTTTGATGAAAATCGCTTTTTGGTTTCGTTGTAATTTTAATGTTCCCCAAAATATAGCATTAGGTACCGTAACAAATGAAACTTGGGCGTCGCTGTGGCCAGTGGGCGGGCCGTGGTTCCGTCGCGAGCATTCGGCGCTTTCCTCACATATTTTTCAGCTGCGATAGTGGAAAATCTTCTAAGCTCGCAGACAGGACTACCATATCCGAAGAAGGCGGTTGAACATCTAGTGATTAAGGGGAGTGCTGTTTAGGCATGTTACTAATCGCAGCCTATCACACAGCAACCGCTTGATCGGATAACCTAGTCATCAGTGATTGGAAATTAGCCAATTAAAGACTAGTCGCGATTGTAAATTGTGATTGCTTTGGTCTAAAAAAGATTCTGTGTGTGCTGACTGGCTTAACCATAGAGCAGAAGTCTAGAGTGCCGGAGTTAATAGGGCCCGTAGCATAGGACACGCAGGTGAACGACACATAGACGCCCGGACAGGGCACATAGTCGCATTGTCGGAACTTAGCATGAGCATGAACTTAGCACCCCCCTACCCAATTTCCATCGCTAACCCCAACACCCTCTGAAGACAAATAGCACTCCGCGCCTTACAGCAGCCCGAGCACAACGGTGGAGTGGAAGAAGAGACGCTTTTATTTTCATCGCGAGATTGTCGTCTAGCAGTATCGTTGAAATTTTGTTAAAGCTAGACCAAGCTGCTTTCCTGCGCCTGCTGAATTCTCCTCCAGCGCCCTCCGTAAAGCTGAGCTGGTACCCTAAGTAGACGTAATTCTGGACTTCTTCTATTATTTCGCCTTCGACTGTAATCTCCGCTATAGGACTGAACTGGTTTCTCATCCATTTCGTTTTGGAGAGGTTCATCTCGAGTCCATCTCCTTTGATGTATTCTGTAGTTGTAACCAGCTTGTCCTGAAGCTCTGTTGCGTCTTGTGCGAAAATGACGCAATCGTCCGCAAAAAGCAAATGCGTGAGATTTTCGCCGTCGATTTCAATGCCGCCGCTCCAATTCAGACTACCGAAGAGGGCCTCCAGCGTTATTGCAAAGAGCTTCGGCGAAATTGTGTCTCCTTGACGGACCGGACTCCCTTGCAGATCCTTATGTGACAGGTTTACAGCAGGCAACAGGTCGTTGAAGAGCTTGACTTCTGTACTGCAACCGTCATTTCTCCAGGTGGTTATACCAGGAGGTCGACATAATTCGTGTTGATACCATATCTGCTCATCGCATTGAATATTGCGTTTGCTTCAACCGAGTCAAAGGCTTTCCTGTAATCGACAAATGCCAAGCAGAGAGGAATTTAAATACTCCACATTTTTCAGTAAGCTGACCGTACAGCATGTAAATGGTCGAGCGTGAACCGCTCTGGAAGCCGGCCTGTTCTCTGCTCGTAACCATATCTAAATCCTTGACAATACGGTTTAGGATTATTCTTGCGAAAGCCTTACATATTTGAGACAAAAGTGTGATGGGCCTGTAGTTGTTCAGACTCTCAGGATCTCCTTTTTTCATCAGCAGTATCGTCTTCGATCTCTTCCACGCCGCTGGAACTTTTCTTTCAATGCAAATATCTGGTGAAACGTTCTGCCAGCGCTTTGAATAGAGTTATTCCGCCTGCCTTCAGATGTTCAGGTCGAATATTGTCACTTCCTGGGCTTTTCCCCATTCTTCATCCCCTTCACTGCATGCTCGACTTCTTCCCACATGACATTCGGGACCGCTTCTCTAGCAGCAGTTGAGCGGACTTTTGTGACAAACACCTTTGAAGAGTACAAATCGTTGAAAAACTTCGTGCAAATTTCATTCATCCGTTGACGATTTGTCGTGCGAACACCTAATTATCCTTGAGAGCAGAGGGTATCTGTTGCTGAGACGGACATCTCTTTCCACTGTTTTCAGGCTTGCCCTCTTTTCTGCCGCTTCACGAAGCTTCTTTTGCCTATATCCCTCATAGTCTTTTTCCTCTCCCTTATCGTTTTACTGAGAGTCCGATATTCGTCGCTCTGGACTCTTCCTTCGGCCTTCATACGTGCTCTCTTCTGCACCATCTGAGCCGCTTCCGCTGATGCGGATTGCCTTCAGAGTTCTGCTGCAGTGCTAGCAGCTTTTACAGCAAATGTTATTTTTTTACTAAATTCGTCGTAGTCGGCGTCGATGCTTTTCTCAGTGTCCATCCGCAGGTCTGACAATGCTACCATCTCAGTGAACGCATCGGCATTGAAAGTGTAGCGTATGAGTGCTCTTTGTGAGTACAGAACTCGTTCTCTCTTCTTCGATCTAGGAGTATCGTCGAACGTACTAGACGATGATCGGAGCCAGTTGCAATCGCACTTTCATCTGTAACCGAAACGAAACAGCAAACTTACCTAGCCGATCTGCCTCAGAGTCTTCGTATCCGGGCTGCTCCACGTCCACAGAATTTTTGACTTCTCGAAAAAAGGGTTCGTGTTGTGATTGGTGCTGTTCCTAGGCAAATTCGACCAGGCGTCTTCCTCTGTCGTTCCTTGCGCCGTATCTGCCGACAAGGTCTTCCATGTTCCAGTCTTGCGCCAACAACTGCATTGAAGTCTCCCTTGGACAATTGTGTATGTCATTGATTTGATCTTCAACGCCGCTTTTATTTCCTCGTAGCAAGTTCAGCTTCATCACCTTCTGCTGCTGCTGTGGGTGCATGCATACCAGTTTGATTTTGAGCGTTCGTTTCCCCATCCGCTGTATCATGATTTTCAAAACAGCAACACGTGGGGACAAAAAATCGCAGGAAATGATGTGCGGAACCATCTTCGGTTTTACGATGAAACCGACTCCACCAGTTCTTGACACGTTGTCGGCACCTTTTCCCAACAGAACTTCTTCGCCACTCGCCCACTTTGCCGAAATCCCTTTTGCTCACCTTGTCTCGCAAACCCCGTCGATAGTTTCATGACATTGTGGAAGGCGATGTGAAATTTGATGACATGTCCGTGGTCCTTATCCTGCCCCTTCCTTACACCGAGGTGTGGGATTGTTGTATGGAGTCGGGGCATCTCCATACTCCCATCTCGGGTCCAAATTTTCTTTTCCTCAAAGTTGTAGCCGATTTTTCTGCAGCAGTCAACTCGGGTTGGCAACATTCTTGTCCTATAGCTGCTGCTTTTTCCATGAGATGAGTGGCTCAGCAGTGGCCGCAATGAGCCTCTTCCTCCTCTCAAATGTGCAGAGGAGCGGGGCTTGAGGGTACTGATAACCGGGTACCGGCTCAACATTCCGCCCACGCTGCTGCAAGCCTAACCCTAGCTCGTTCTTTCCTGCATCCTTTTACTTCGAACTGTCTCTGGCACTGAGAGCATGTTTCGCTGCGTGACCTTGGTGCACTGATACCAAGGTCACGCAGCGAAACATGCTCTCAGTGCATGGAGACGACACTCGGGTACCACTACTCTCCAGTTTTGTCCAATGCTTTTTCGACGAGGATAGTGCGCTGCAGCTACGAGAATTACGTGGGCCAATCATCAAAAGGCTTGGCCACGATAAATCCCGCCCAACGAACTAGGATCGAATACTCCGGCAGGGATAACTAATTCCGCGACCCATGCCGGCAGGCGGCGTGCATAGCTGTTTCCCTCAGGAGGGTGCCCTTATGAGGGCCCTATCAGCCACAATTTTACGTCCCAAACGCCCGCCGCGCCTGCCCGCCCACAAATGGACGACCGTTCCAGACGCTTGTATTCGTTCATTTGCTAAGCAGATTATGAAGCGAAGGAATTGGTATGAAGCGGCCGTGATGCTGTATGCATACATGGGTACACATATGCAACCGTATCTTCGGTAGCGGTGACTGGTAAGATGCCTACGGGAAACTCGTCCTAAATCGATTCAATCACTGGGAAACGGAGGCTTTTTTCTTGCGCAGAATTTTGACCATTTGCAGGACTCCGTTCTTTCGCCATTCCCCCTACTATATCAGCGCCCCTGCTAGCATTTCAGGCTAATGGTAAGTAGGGAACCATCGTGCCAACTGCTTTTAAGAACAAGGGAGATCCGGCCGACTGCTTTAATTACCGCCCTATACGCTTGCTTTCGCACACCATGAAGATCTTCAAGCGAATCCTCGATCAACGGTTGCGCGACATCATCGACTTGAACAACAACCAGTGGCGGCTGTCGTGAAAGGACGAGGAACAACCGATGCAATCTTGCCGCTCGCTCACTCACTCATGGAGAAGCATCGGGAAAAGCGGAAACCACTTCATATATTAGGTTGTCCCAAAAGTTCGTGGACATTTTCACACTTTTGAATTATTTATTCCACTGGGAAGCAATTTTGATTGGCAACTTGTTGCCAATCACTACGCAATGTGTGGTTGCCCTGCTTCCAGAAGCCTCTTAGTTCTGTGCCCAGAAAGGCAGCTGGGTCATTTTTGAGGTACTATCAAAAATCGTATTTTTTACCAAGAAGATGGCCGCTGTGGGATTAGTTGGCGACTGGAACGAGCTAACTCAAGGGCTATACGAAGACTGCAGTGGAATTCCCCAGCTAAGCTGCGGGATCTCAAGCAGTGTCGTTTCCCAAATGTGTGACCCTGAGATGTGGTGGAGTAGGCAAGCATTGCTCGGTTTTGGGACCAAATGGTAGAGATTTTCCACCCCACTTTGCAGTTGATTACAATAGGGCTCCCTGGTGGCCGTAGCGTTGGAAGAAAGGAATTCCGTTTCGAGAGCGGAGAAAGGTACCCTACACAGCCTCACCGCCCTACGGATTGATAGGATTGCGCGATCGGTTCTGCCCTTTCTGGGGGATCTAGCCGCTGGCGCTCCCAGGAGTGATTCACCTAGAGGCACCCACTCCATATCCAGTTACAGTGCTGTTCAACCAGCCCGTACAGCGGAAGCGGGAGAGAAGTTGTAGACAGTACCCACATGTGCTCCCCTTGGAGTACTGGTCAACTCATGAGAAAAATTTTGACCGAACTTCAGAACTTTTCTAAGGGAGCGAGTACCTCTCTCATTTGTGCTTTGGGACCAGTCAAGTGTAATGATTAGGCTGCGTTTATACTTTGCGGCAGCGTAGCGTAGCGCTTCCAGCGTACGCCAGCGGCAGTGCCGGGGAAAGGATAGATATCGATCTAGCTTCACCAGCGTCACCAGCGTACGCTAGCGGCACGCCAGCGTGCGCTAGCGTGCCGCTAGCGCACGCTGGCGTAGCGAGGGCACGGGAAGCATAGCTATCGATCTAGCTTCACCAGCGTTTCTCGAGCGTTTCTCCAGCGGCACCAGCGTTTTGCTAGCGCTTGCAGCGGCAGGGAGTAGAGACTATGTGGCCGTGAGAAACCGCCGCACACCCTCCCGACGTGTATAGTAGAGACTATGGGGCCGTCGGAGACGCAGAAGCGATGTGCATTGTAGAGACTAAGGGCGAGTGAGAGACGCGCAATCGATGTGTTTTGTACCCTCCAGCTCTCCCATAGTCTCTACTCCCCTGCCGCTGCAAACGCTAGCAAAACGCTGGTGAAACGCTGGAGAAACGCTGGCGTACGCTAGCGTGCCGCTAGCGTACGCTAGCGTGCCGCTAGCGTACGCCAGCGTGCCGCTGGTGACGCTGGTGAAGCTAGATCGATATGCATCCTCTCTTCGGCACTGCAAGATGTCAAAAACGTGCTCGCGCGGGCTACGCTGGAAGCGCTAACCGTTACGCCAAACACACTGCAACAGCGAAGTATAACGCAGCCTTAGATAGAAGTTGAATTTGTACAGTATTGTTAATCAGGAACAAGTAGGTCGCAAATCCAAGGCAGGTGCGCTCTTGACGGACGTTTCCCCGATAGATGTCACTAAAGCGGGCACAGCAATTGAGTATTTCCAAAGCCGTACTGTGGAAGCTAACATCAAGATCTAAATAAGGGAAATGCCGCTTATGGCTCCAACCACGTTGTGGCTTGGTAGAGATTCATATAGCGAAGTGTGTCGAAAATGATGAATTTCAATTACCGTTTTTCATATGAGAACAGCGACTGCGAGGGGCGGTGAAGAAGCTGTGGAATGCTTACCTTACACACTTCCCACATACCACATAAAATACCATTTCTCAATCATTTTTGAATCTCGTATCAGATTTTTCCGCAGCCATTTCGAGATCCACATACCACATGTGGATCTCGAAATGGCTGCGGAAAAACCAACTAATCTGGTATGCGCTACGCAAGCATGGAATACGCCGAAGGCACTAGCAACGGATTCGAATGCGTATATGAAACACCAAACCAGTCGAATCCGATGTGCTGCGGGTTTATCCGGAGCTTCCAATAAAACTGGAGTTCATCAAGGTTCGGCCCTCTCGCCATTGCTATTTATCCTCATCATGGACACACTCACACGAGATCTGCAACATGCTGCTCCATGGACTTTGCTCTATGCTGACGATGTTCTTCTAGCGGACGTCAGTAGGGAGGAATTGCAGCGTCAAGTACAAGCATGGAGTGACCGTCTAAGCCAGTATGGCCTTCGTCCTCAACATCAGGAAAACGGAATACTTAGAAACTGACCCTAGCGAAGGCACGATCAAAGTGCGAAGACTTACCGAAAACAATGTCTTTTAGGTACCTAGGGTCCCGCTTGCAGAGTACAGGAGGTGTCGATGATGAGATACGAATGAGAGTCAACGCGGCATGGATGAGATGGAGAGAGATCACTGGCGTGCTATGTGATAAGCGCATGCCTCTTCGCCTAAAGTCAAAGATATACCGGACCATGGTTCGACCCGTGGCACTGTACGGATCCGAATGCTGGCCAGCTACCAAAAGTGCCGAGCGCCAACTCCACGCCATGGAAATGCGAATGCTGCGGATGTCAATGGGCATTTCACGACTCGACAGAATCAGTAACGACGTGATTCGATGCCAGATGGGTGTCGCACCAATCGCCGAGAAGATGCAAGAGAGGCGGCTTCAGTGGTATGGCCACGTTCTGCGAGCCGAGCGTGATACCATCGCTGCTGTTGCATATCGATTTGAAGTTGATGGTCAACGGCCGAGAGGAAGGCCAAAACAGCGCTGGCAGGACACCATAAATGCGGACATGAAAGTGGCCAACCTCCGCAGAGAGGATGCACTAGATCGAGCAAAGTGGCGAGTCGATCAGAAGAACGGACCCTGCACCACTGGGACAACGTTAGGAAGAGAAGAAGAAGAAAGTGCGTGCACTGTAACTGCGCACCCGTTCACGTGCCACACGGCAATGTCCTCGAAAGTGAGTATACAGTACGAATTTTCTTCCATTTATCAGTACCATCGTGAGTTTGGTTGAGACCAGAGATGGCCAAAGGTGTAGTTGCTAGGTAAGACGTACGGCAGTCGCTTGGATGATACAAATACGAACTCCGCAGGGTGGTCATCGGGATATAAAATTACACGTAATTATGTCCATCCCGATGCAAGACATCTGAAATCATTGGCGGGGAACATTCTGAGCTTTATGGATCAAGATTGTGATTCCAAAATGAAAAGGAGAGATGGGTGTGTGGCCATATACCGTAACTCACGCCCTTTCCGACCTTTGTGGCTTCCAATCTACACGGGCAGGATCAGTACCGTTGGATGACTTGCACTCTAGTTCGCTGCTGACGTTTGGGCGTGTCAGGCAGTATGTGTGTGTCACCCCATCTTCCTTCTTGTTGAAGAGCGCATGCGACAAAAAGTGGTAGAAAACGAGTAATACGAACGATATGATACAGTCATATCATTTGCTCGCTTTAACAACTGGTGGAGAACGGGTTTGGCACCGCGCCAAACTCATCCCGCCTGACACGCCCAACCGTCCGCAGCGAACTACACTATACCTGTATCTCGAAATGGTCTCAGTTTTTGTTTAAGCGCGAAGGACAAATGACATCTCTTCATTTACTTATCAGTGAGGCCACCCAAATGCCGTCCATATTCCGTCCTCGCTGCCGTGCGCACAACCACACGACTTACCGTAGCAAAGTGCACTACTCGTCTCCGCCCCTTTCCCTCGGACTGTTCGCTACCGCTGTTTGCTTGCTTCGCTGCGTGACTTTGGTATCAACGCAATTGCTGCACATTTGCGATAGCTTGGGTGGAATATGGAAACAGCATCCGCGTGCCACTACTCTCCAGCCCGTCCCCATGCCCTTTAGAGTAGAGAAAGTGGCGTCCCATGCAGCTGCGGTTCGTTTCACACATGGCACGGACTGTCCTTCAAGGTGAAAGTACAGTTCGTCGTGAGTGGGATGAACAGCAATCATGAAAACCGGGTTATCGCACCTGCTGCCTCTCGAGTACTCTTTAATGGGGAGTATCAATGCTCTAAGGAATACGCAACAACGGTGTTGCACTGCAGGTGCACTGAATTGATACCTCGTAAATCAGTGCAATCATTCGTCATGTTTACGTCGTGGATTGCTTCAGGAAACTGAGCGACAAATTGTCCGAGCTCCTAGAAAGCTTTCAGTTGTAACAACGACGTGAGCGACACGTTTATTGCCGCCAAACAACACAACATTGTAGCGGAGCTGCTTTTTAGGTGTAGACCCTCCCACTCTGTTCTATGCTCCCGTCTCAGGTGAACCGTACTCTTTTTTGCATTTCGCGGCACAGTCCGTATTATCGAAATCCTTCTCCTGTCTGCCAATGTTCTTCTCCTGTTTGAAGTATTCACACGTGTCTATACACCGTCTCACTTTCTGCTCGCTCGTCTCTTCCTGAAAGCCGCATGAAATGCTTCGATTGACCTTAATTGGTGTACTGACTAACTGGTTAATCGCTCTGAAACGTACTGTAGCTTACCGCCCCATTGAGTGTAGTGTTGCGGACGGCCAACAGACACAATAGAGCACAGCATATCCTTCAGAAGCTTCAATTCGCCGCGACTTGCTCGTTCTGAAAACAAATTCAAAACTGAAAACATACTCCAGTATGCCATAGCGATATGAAGTGCGCTTGTGAGCAATGGAGATATGATAAAGCTGGTGAAGACACGTTCGAAGAGGGAATTGAAAGACGAATGGAAGACCATCAGGAGTGATGTATGGGAGATCCTTGTTTTCATGCTTCTAAATGCAGGCGACTGCTTTGATTAAAGGGACAAGCGCTCTGAATGGCGTTGTCGTCCCATTGCATGGGGCAATGAAGTCGTTTCAGAATCGCGAAAAAATCCGACCACAGGAACAGAACCTGCAAGAGGGGCGAATGATATCATCGGTATTTCATAGGATGTAATGAGACTGTTGCCACGGACACCACAACATCTCGTTTGTGGAGGGGAGTTGGACGTCCTCGGGTATGAGTGCACAGATTCTCTTTTAGGAGCAGTAGCTAACAAATAATGCAAACCTTCTATTTACGAGGACACTGACTGTGTGCTCCGCTGTTGGACAGTAATGGCATCTATGATATTGGTGTCCGTTCCGCAAAAATTGTTCCACGGATTGCCCACAGGCAACTAGAAGCGAAAAACGACCGCTAGCAAATCCTAAGCGTTGTGCAATGCATTCATTCCCATGTTTCGATTGTGATAACATCCTCCACCATATAGAACAAACATTTAGCGCACTCCGAGCCAGGGCACAGCGTTCGATGGGGATTCCCTATGGGGGGGGGGGTCGTATTTGGCCGCCAAAAGGGGGGTCGTATTTGGGCTGGGAAAAATTTATTTTTATAGTTGATTTTTCTCGCTTTGCGGACGTTTTGGAGGGGGGGGGTCGTATTTCTGTCTAGGAGTTACGTGGTTCACTTCATGAGTTCATCAATGAATTTCCTGTGTTATTGTTATAGAGGTACTAAACGAACGCCCGTACGATGTACGTCGGGCATGCTTACACGACCCTCCCCCCCCCCCGCTAGAACAAGTGTCTTTGGCCGAGCTATAAACCAGACAGTCAGCCATCCAGTAAAAGTCGAGCGGAGCATGGCGGGGGGGTCGTGCCCAAGCCCCTAATAAAAAAGGGGAGCGGGTTATAAAAGCTCGACAAAAATCCCCATTGAAATGTGCCCTGCTCCGAGCCATTGTACGAGCTACGAACTGACCACGTGGCAACTGGACGTTAGCACCAGTAGGAAGGGGTTGTGCGGTGGGGGGGGGGGGGGATAGAGGGGTGTCAGTGAGGAAGACTGAGAAGTTGTGTTTGAATGTGGCTCGAATAGTGGCACACCCGACACGATAACGTTGGGTAAACGCGTCACTGAAAGCTACAAAGGGAAAAAATGTAGTGATCAGCCGCAAGCAGGGTTGCGATCCATGTAGTAGCATCAATTCAAGGTATTGTTTTGAATGTGATAAGACCGTTCACTGTATAAGAAAGCTATTCGGATGTTCCGAGCAATTGCACCTGCTGCACGCCTAACACTATGACGTGGGCACGTGCGAGAGGCACAGAGAAGAGTGGGGCGAAGGGAGCGGGGGGTGGGGGGGGGGAAAGTGGTGTGGGCTTAATGGGGGTAGGTTAGTACGGGTGGAGCACGATGGATTTGCGGTGAGCATAGAAAGTGGCTGAAACAGAAGCACTCCCCGCATTGGTGGAAACAAGTTTATAAATGCATCAGTGAAAGCTATAAGAGGAAAAGAGGGGTGCTCAACCGCTAGGAGATTCGCGATCCAATCCATTTGTAGTATCAGTTCAAAGTATCCTACCATATATATGTAATCCGCTAAGTCTGTGCGTGTGTGCGTCTGCTTGTTTGTCGTGAAATTCATACCGCCGGTCCCAGCAACGGTGAGTAGTTGATTCCAAGATATGGTATAGTTATGGAACAGGAACATTATTAGTGAGTGACAAGAACTGTGAGCTGCTCATAAGATTTCACAAGGGGCGTTAGAAGAGTAAGGTCACCGTATTCACAACGCGGGACACAACAACAAATAGGCATTGATTCCAACAAACGACGTAGAGGAGGTGGGGACGTAGAAGGTGGTCGAGAGATATTGATAAGGAGTGATAGGAGCTTATAAAGAACGTTATAGTGCTAGAGCCTCAAAGGGCTATGCCCGCGACCACAGATTGCTGGCAACGAAGCTTGAATACAAACGAAAAAACACTAGGTAACTGATTACTGGAGAAAAGATGCAGAGAAAACAGTCCGAAGTGCCTCAATAGGAAGGACTCTTTGCGAACCCCTTATTGTATGTGCATGCATAACGATATGAGCTCCTTTATCATATCACCTCACTCTCACCATTCGGAATGGAGAGAGATAGCATAGTGGCTACTAGCTAGTAGCTAGCAGCCGGTGGGGTCGGCATGGGCCTAAGGGGTGCCCATGGGCCTAATTTGTCAGCATCCAGAGGAGTTCTTGCCAGTTTTCAGTCTTCGAAGAGAACACGGCCACCGGAATCGCCTTCGGACCATCTAACCTATTTGAGAGGTCACAGCCTTATTTTGTCGCGGAAAGTGCCTTTAACACTACATGTACGCTGTATTGATGTCGAGCAGGGGGAGGAGGGGGGTACGTAGTTTGCCTGAGACAGAAAATGCAGGGAAAATCAAAACCCAAAAACCTGAAGAATACTGTAAGACACTTCAGTGATTTTTTTTCTAAACTTTTGATTGCTGATGGGAACGAATAATAATGGAGTATGAAGATATGGACAACTAACGTAGCGCAAATATTAGCACGTGCGATAATTTATGCGACTTCAGCGAGTAGAGCATGGTAATTGAGAGGGTAAGCGCTCACCGCTCACCGGTAGGGACTTCGATGCAGGTAATGGAAACGTTTGTTCATCTACTGAGGAAATTCATATTGCGCATTACCTGCATGTATTGTCCAACTATACCTTCTATCTATATCTACAGACCTATGTATAGTACAGGCGTCATGGCGAAAACACCACCAATCCTGCAAAAATAACGGTGGGCTCAGGGGGGGGGGCAGAATCCTCTGCATTTCTCCATCTACAGGGGTGGCCAAAAAAAAGTCACTTTGACCGAGTCACATATCAGCAAAGTTTTCGCAGCCCAGACAGAGGACGTGGATACGAGTACCAGGGCGGAAGATACCCAAGATGTTCCTCTATAAGCAGGAGCTGGCTCTCCCATCACCTTCATGTACACCAAAATATGAATCTCCAGTCGCAGCCTGACTGGAGAAGACCTTTGGAATCCATGGTCACTCCCAAACTCTGCGAACCTTACTAGTATGTGAGTCACACAAAAAGCTACGTGAGACCAGTACTCTCAATCTGGATGACTCCCAACATCGAGCATCTTCGTCAACTTCGCTACAGTCTGGGACATCATCTTCACCGTAGTCGCCGAGGCGCGAGTTGATGGTATGGACCGGGGTACCTGGAATGGGAAGACCGATATTTTCTTTGTAGACCCCGACTGAAGGTGAGCGCTGGCGGTTACATCAAGTAACTCGAGAAGAATATCCTCCCTACATGTGGTCGCCCGTACCTTCTTGGAGACCTTGTGCTGCTACAGGTTTGGTGCCACCACATGGAATCGAAGGGCTTTGGAAAAAACTCCCGCCCACTTCGAAAGGAAGGGCGTTTCGTACCTGGAGAAGATGTAATATTGAAGTATGTCCCCTGTCCTGAACCCACTCAATTACCTAGTTCGGGCGGAGTTCAATAGGGTGGTCTACGGTGGCGGAGAAATCGACTACCCCGCTGATCTCAGGTACCACATCGCGGTCGCGTGCCAGAATCTCTCGCAAAGGGCTCGTTCCGAAATCTGTGGGCGAAGGTGTCATGATAGTACTCGAATATGCTCTTCATTAGGGTGGTAAAAATGTCCGATCAGCGCTAAATTGAAGCTGTACTTACGCGCCCTCGAATGACAAATGAGGCAAAGTGACTTTTTTTGGCCCCCCCTGTATACGATCTGATCAGCATTGCGCAATATGAGCAGCTCAGTGAATGACCAAGTTCCGTTTCCAACGCGGCGAAGCTAGGCCAGCCCAGCGAAGCTGGAATACAGAGAAGGAGCAGAGCTCGGGGTTAGCCGGGCGAGACGACTGGTACACAATAACGTGAAAGTTATTAGGACGGAGGTGTACTGTAGGGCGAAGTGGCGCCACTTACCAGAAGGGTAGGGTGGGGGTCAAATCTCGTATCGCCTCCTGCCCAGTGCAAGCAGTCACTTTCAGCCCACCCCTTCCACTCGTTACTCTTAGATGGAGCTAACCATGAGAGGTACTGATCAATCTCTCATGAACCGCGCGCGCCACGCAGTCGGTCATCTGTTCTGATCCTAGGGTGGCATGCAACAATGGTATGCAGTAAGAGAAGTCCTGCTATGGTTTGTACATACCTTCGGGCGCAGCTAGTGTGGTTCCTTTGGCGTATTCAGAGGAAAATGGCCCGTTTTTATGCTTGTAATTTCATTTACAGTGAATTAACTTGTCATCGACCTTCAACCCGTCCGATATTCCGAATTGGGGGAAGTGTAACGGAATCGTCAACTAACCCAGTATTGGAAGCCGTAGAGAATTCTCAATTTTTTGGAACGAGGCCGATTGAGCGTGGTGAAGGAAACTTTCATTCTAAGCACCCGTAAAAAATTTTGGAACTTGCGTGTAGGACGACAGCGAATAGCCTACGTGAGCAATGCGCCTGTATCCCCACCTCCTCTGTGATTTGGGACCACAATCTTTTTTGTTTAGTCGTTTCGTTTAATCGACCTGATATTTCTGACTGGGTAGAGGCAGCCTGCAGGGAGCTAACGTTGAGGTAGGCCTTGGAAATGTGACTGAGGCGATTCGGTAGGTCGTCGCTCTGGCGGGCGTGGGCGGTGACGTTGTAGCTCTTGCGTACGAGTTGTCTTGTACCATGGCTCATTCAGGCAGTTGGAGGGCATACGAACAAACTGTTCGGCAGCGGAGTGCTGGTCGTAAACGTCTTGAATCAATGAAAATTCCTTATCTCAGCGACAACTCATACGTACAATAATGCAGCCCTGAAATCCCCGCGCCATTCGCCGTGCGCAACGTGGTCAGCGTGACCTGATCGGCTCACTCTAGGATCTTGTTCCGGGAATGGTCGATTTAGGAAATGGTCTTTTTGTTCTATAGGATAGCTCACAATGACATTGTTGTCGCCACCCTATCAAGAGCTTTAACTTTGGGCTCTTTGATCGTTTGGGTCGAAAGGAGTCCTCGGTCTTTGTGCATTCCTGCTATAGATATTGCCTCAAGAAGTAGACTGCCACACTACTCGTTCCACAAAAAGGTGTCCAGAAAAATCAGAACCACCCGTGAGCTGACAAAAATCAACATACTGCTCAATCCTATGACTAGCCTCACGACGCTGCAGGCAGCACGCGCGGTAACTACCGCTGTAAGTCGTTGTCACGTAGGTCATATAAGCAGTGCGGATGCACGTCAAACGTTTCTTTCCTTTTACGTTGTACGTCCAGGTAACGGGGGTGATCCAAGATTTGACCGTTGGATCACCTACCGCTACACCACCTCTGCCTCCTATGGAATACACTTTTGAAAGTTTCGTTGCGCCTCTCCTTTGTATAAAGCGCACCCTATGAACTGGTCCGGATGTGCCCTTAACACCCGGAAGCACAATCATGGGAGGCACTGAAAAGAAGAACTCACATTGTTTGTATATGTCAAAGTTAGTGTCGCACGGAGAGTCCGAAGGTGACCACCAACAGGCCCACCCCCTTCCCCCCCCCGCTCGACACCATTGCATGCCTCTGAAAGCAAACATTTTGAAGGACGACCATGATTTTGTTTCCATCAAGGAAAGTGTTCACACATTGAATTGCATTATAGAGGTAAGAGGTGATAAAATGTAGCGCAGATGGTATCTTATCTGTTTTTATCGATTGATAAGATTACCTGTCACCCGTGCTCAATGTCGTCATCACTCAATCTCTACGTTTTGGTAGCGTGAACTACCTTGAACAGCGATGACGACTGCAACGTCCCTTATCCCAGCCCCTGTCAGTAGTGTCGCTTCCATCATCCCGCGTGTCTTCCCCATCTCACCCTCTACACTTGCTGAGATGTACGCCTCGCTGATGTCTGTGACCTGCGCTGTGAATACGATGAACTCACCTTTCTGACACCACTTATCGAATCTTAGCAGCAGCTTACCCTCTCTTGCTCACCTGAAATAATATTCTTCCCCATCAGCCTATATCACTTAATCAAGAAGCTAGTCTGATGCGTCGTCATCCTCGTTATGAAACGGTTAACCCTCTCCTAATTTCCCTTATCGATCTCTATAGGTAGCTTACAGTGGTTCTAGACCCACTGATGACGTTCTCTGGCCCATGATCCGAATATCATACTCTTGAAATAAGCCCAGCTAGCTGATGTGTCAACCCGCCGTATGAATATGGCTGACCTCCCCTCTCTAATCGCCTCATATCGTCTTATCAACTGATAGCACTTCCTGTCCAATAGTGTTCCCGTCACACTCCCTACAACATTTCTTGGAACCAATGTCTCACTGCTCTCACTGCTACTGGGACGGGCGCTATGAATTTCGTGACACACAGACGCACGGACACACACAGAAATACTTAGCGGATTAGATATAGCAGGATTGCTTACTATCAGAGCTCCTTTGTCCCTTTGACAGGATAGTTCAGGGGAATTCCCTTTTCGTGATGATATCCCGTGCTTAGGGAAAGACCTTTCGTCAAAATCCATTGCCAGCCACGTGGTTCCACAGGCCGTTCTTCTTATCAAAGCAGTGTTGCATACAGGAGAGCTGAAAGACAGTGCTTCTCCTTTATCGCTCCTGATGGTCTTCCACTCATCTTTCATTCCCTCCTCAAACGTGTCTTCACCGGCCTTATACATAGTATCGTCACCGCTCACAAGCATCAGTGCTCTATGAAATCCTACTATATATAATCCAGCTAAGTTTTGTCTGTTTGCGTGGTGGTTGTGCTGCTGTGTGGTGGGTGGTGCCTGTGTGTGTGTTGTGTGTGTGGAGTGTGTGGTGTGTGTGTGTGTGTGTGTGTGTTCGTGAAGATCTTCTGTGTGTTGCGGCATTGTTGACGAAAATCATAACTTACTTTCAAAACACAGTGGCAGCGCTCAACATTCATGGGTGTTGTAGTGAGTCGCGCCGGCCAGGAAACACTATGGTAGGCTGAGGACGCTGATAACAGCGCCTCGATAAGATAACAGAGGAGCCTCAGATGGGAAGGATCACCATTATCCATAACGAGCTCACAAACGACGCCAGAGACTTGCGTTCAAGAAGTAGATTATGGCAAAGATGGGAACATCTTTGGTGGTGGGTGGCAGGAAGTGATAACGGCTGATAAGATACCATTAGAAGCCTTACAAGGGGAGAGTCACCAAAGTCATAGCGCCGGCCACGGCGACGACGGGACGTTGGTTTCAAGAAGAAGAACAGGGGCAGGATGGAACAATATTCATGGCTGGCAGGAAGTGATAACAGCTGATAAGATAATATAATGGGCCTCAGAAAGGAAGGGTCACCAACCTGATAACATGCTTCACAGCGACTTTCCAAGAAGCAAGATAGTGGGCAAGATGGGAACATTATTGGGGGGTGGCAGGACGAGATAACGGCTGATAAGATAGCCCCAAAAATTCACAGCATAGTTGTGGATTACTGGACTATTGCTTCCAGCAAGTAATTTAGAGGTGCTTAGGTAAAATTAGTAGTGGGAGATAAGTTCTGATAGTGTCTGACAAGGGCTTTTAGGAGTCGTATATTCTCAAATCACAGTGGCCAACGAATCAGTGGGCAAAGGTTCAGTGAGCCAACATGTTCCGATATAGTCGGACTTGATTCGACCGCTAAACTGTAGTGTCAACAAAAAGTAAAAGCCCCGAAAGCTGCTCAAATGATGTACTAGGATGTGAGGACATTTCACCATGATATCGATGTTATTACCCTCGAGACTCTTCCAACCGCTAGGCTGTCCTATTTCCAACGAATGGCGAGTGTTGTCAAAAATGTGATAAGCGCCAGTCATTGGTAAATGTTCATTGAAAGGGAAAAATACGATGAAATGGGCCGTATTTCGAAAAATGGGAATTAGGACAAGTGTTGTGCTCCGCAGAAAAACCCCCTGATCAGTACCATAGGTTCAACCATGCGCGCAGTACTGCGCGTTAGCCAAACTGGTATACAATAAGGATGGTAGCAGTGTCAAGTGCTCGAAATAAGTATCTTGTGAAGTCCAGTGCAATTAATTCATGTTTCGAGTGGATTGTTCAGTACAACTGCCGTGAATGTCCAGACAGTTCTAGGATTTTAACGACGTGAGCGACACGTTTATTGTCGCCAAACAACACAAAGCGAGGCTACTTTCAAGTTTTCTTCCCGTGCATAAAATCAGGGCAAATATCCTTGCCGCAGTCAATACCTTCTATAGAAAACTTCTTCTTCTCGGCTTCGCATTCTTTAATACAATCATCCCAGTTGTGCTTCCTGGAAACAGTATGAAAGGTTCCGTTTGAGCGAGGAAATGACTACCTCTAGTTGTTTGTTTCGGGAGGCTTAACTTACGGAATCATAAGCTGCTAATGGCGCGACAACGGCCAGCAAGGAACAATAGCAGGATGATTCTCAGAACTTTCATTTTGGCGACCGGCTTGTACTCAGACGAATTCAAACTGAATCATACTCCAGTATGCCGTAGCGATATGGAGTGCTTGTGAGCGGTGACGATACTATAAGGCCGGTGAAGACACGTTTGAGGAGGGAATGAAAGACGAGTGGAAGACCATCAGGAGCGATAAAGGAGAAGCACTGTCTTTCAGCTCTCCTGTATGCAACACTGCTTTGATAAGAAGAACGGGCCCTGTGGAACACGTGCTGCCAAACTGGGGTTTTTAAACGAGGTCTTTCCCAAGCACGGAAAATCATCACGAAAAGGGAATTCCCTTGAGCTATCCTGCTCAAAGGGACAAAGGAGCTCTGATAGTAAGCAATCCTGCTATATCTAATCCGCTAAGTATGTCTGTGTGTGTGCCGTGCGTCTGTGTGTCACGAAATTCATAGCGCCCGTCCCAGTAGCAGTGGCTGATGTACAAGAAATGTTAGTAGGGAGTGTGGACAGGACACTAGTGGACAGGAGTGTATCAGTGATAAGACCCGGTAAAGAGGCGTGCTCTAGAAGTGGGGATTGGTCACGATTGTAACGCGGGGTGACAAATCAGTGGGCGCCTTTACATCAGCTAGCTCTTGATTTTAAGATATGATATAGGGTATGGGCCAAGAACATCATTAGTGGGTCACAAAAACTGTAAGCTGCTGATAAGATTCGATAAGGGGCATTAGAAGGAGAAGGTTACCATATTCATAACGGGATGACAGCATCAGCTAGCTCTTGATTATGATATAGGGTATGGGGGAAGAATATTATTGCAGGGTGACAAGAAGGGTAAGCTGCTGATAAGATTCGATAAGGGGCGTTAGAAAGGTGAGGTCATCGTATTCACAGCGCAGGTCACAGCATCAGCGAGGCGTACGTCTCAGCAAGTGTAGAGGGTGAGATGGGGACATCAACCGTGGGTGACTGGAAGCGATAACTACTGATAGGGGCTGATAAGGGACGTTGCAGTCGTCGTCGCTGTTCAAGGTGGTTCACGCTACCAAATCATAGAGATTTAGTGATGAGGACATTGATGACGGGTGACAGGTAATCTTATCAATCGATAAAAACAGATAAGATACCATCTGCGCTACATTTTTATCACCTCTTACCTCTATAATGCCAAGTATTAGACTGGAGTTCTTCTTTTCTGTCGACTATCATGGTCGCGGCGTAGCGGATTGTTTTCACTCATCCGTCCATGGGTTCCTTCGCCATTACATCCAGAGTCAGGACGAAGAAGACGGGCTCAACTCTTTGTAAACCACACCGTGATGACCACCTCCTTTGTCAAGCCGGGGTTACAGCCACAGGCGGTGAAGACACGTTCGCAAGGGAAACAGACCTTATCGCATCATCTATTGCTTCACCTGTGAGGACTCCATAAGCAAGGAGAGTGGGCCCATAGCTGCGCAGTCTCATCATCTTCTGTACCATACCGCCGACTGCCATTGCCAGCCTAGTCCGGAGCAGTCCTTGGAGTTTTGCTTTCGTGATGATTTTCCCCGTTTTAGGGAGATCTTTTTCGAAACCCTCACGCAATGTTGCAACGCGTGCCTCAGAGAGCTGTTCATCTTATCAAAGCAGTATTTCATTCACGAAAACAGCAGACAATGCGTCTCCCTTGCCACTCCTGATGGTCTTCCACTCGTCTCTTCATTCCCTCCTCGAACGTGTCTTCACCGGCCTTATCATATCGTCATTGCTCACAAGCACTCCATATCGCTACGGCATACTGGAGTATGTTTCATTTTGAACTTCGTCTGAGTACAAGACGGTCGCTCAAATGAGAATTCTGAGGATGACCTCGCTTTTGTTCCTGTTGGCAGTCTTGGCAGTCGTCTGGTCATCAGCTGTGGGTAATTCCAGGTCTTTGGAGAGCAATCAAATAGCAGTGATTACCTCTTCTATCTAATGAAACGCTTCATACTATTTCTAGGAGCTCGAAAAGGAGAGGGAAAGATGCATAGATGAATGTGTTGAAAAAGAAACGGAGGACTGCTTCAAGAACTGCGATGCAGTGTACTACCTCAAAAAAATGAGCGAAGCATTGCATAAAATTGGATAGCTTCGCTATGCTTTTGTGTTGTTTGGCGACAATAAATTTGTCGCTCAGTTCGTTACAACTCAAAACCCAGCGCTCTTCGAACATTCATTTCAGTTGCACTGAAAAGCCCACGTAAAACACATGAATTGATTGCACTGAACCTTCGCAAAAGACCTATTCCGAGCAGCTGGCAGTGCGATCACCTTTATTGCATATATTCTACAGCACTGATACTTTACAGTGTGTAGAACACGAGTAGCAACAAGAACGACAACCATCATCGCTATTCATCCCATCGAAGACACCTCCAAGGACAGTCGCCATGTGCAAGGCGAATAGGCAAAAATGCAGGGGAACAGGGCTGTACAGTCGTCATCAGGGGAGTTGATTAGGCCGTCGCCGAAGTGGTGCAGATGCGGCTGCAGGAACGACCGCGTACATAGGAAATGTTGGCTGGAAGCCCGGCAAGAAGCGACTGCGTTAGCATAGGCAGGTACTGAGGAGGTTCGGGGACCACATCATAAGGAAAACGTTGGACCTTTTGTGGGGGGACCTTAAAGGCACAGTTCGCGACCGCAAATTGCGGGAAACGGAACTCAAATAGGCACAAAAAAGTGCTAAGTATCTGATTAGCGGAGAAAAGCAGCAGAAAAAGCAGTCCGAAATGTTATAGAGAAAGATAACATAGTGGCTACTAGCTAGTAGCTAGCAGCCGGTGAGGGTCGGCATGGGCCTAAGGGGTGTCCATGGGCCTAATTAGTCAGCTTCTAGCGGAGTTCTTGCCCGGTTTTCACATTTTGAAAGTAGCGCAGCCTCAAAAATCGCCTTCCGGATCGTCCGACACATTCGAGAGGTCATAGCCTTATTTTATCGCGGAATGTGCCTTTAAAGTACAGGGCAAGCGAGAACGAGGAGCCCCAAGGAAAAGATGGAGGGACGTCATTAACAAAACCTTACTGAAATCAATGCCTCAGGAGAAGCTGCAGTGGTGCGGAGAGTGGCGACGTTTAACAAGACAGAGGGCGCTGTTCAACGACAGGGGGGGGGCCTTTTGCACTTTTGCTGCTTCACTAGTTCCGGTTTACGAGTCTCACTCTGGTGAAACTTAGGTGCTCTTGTGAAACTGGTGCAAGCTTTTCGAGCCACTATGCTAAAACTTGTCAGCTCTTGTAAGCTCATGAAAAAACTCCCCCAGATGGCTGGACACATCGCTGGGAAAAGGCGGGAGTACGAAATGCCCTCCCCCCCGTCGCCGAATTGCGCTAAACAGCAGACTCCTTGAGGCTAGGTACTAACGTCAGGGACAAGTGTAGTGTAGTGTTTTTGTTCTTGTACGCCTCTCCAAAGGCCCAATTTGCAAAAAATGTGGCAGATTATTCCCGCCAACCTAATACATTGAAGGAATAAGCTAACTGTACACTGAACCTGCACTACCTAATAATTACAAGTATACTTCCAACTACCTACACTTACTACGACGACCGCTACAAATCGAGCTCGCTTGAGCCCTAATTCCCTTTATCAGATTTTAGCGATTCGCAACAAGTCCTGCCACCCACCCATCAGTGATGTTGCTGTCCCATAGCTTACATCCCACTCTAGAAGATGGTCCGAAGGACCTCCTCTCTCCTGATCGAGCCAGGGCTCATCATTAGTGGGGATTTTGGTTGAGTCCGTGCGCCCCCCCCCCCCTTAAATGTCCCTGAAACAAGAAAAATCGACTATCAAAAGGAATTTCCCTCAGCCCAAATACGACCCCTTTCTCCCAACGACCAAATACGACCCCCTGTCGAGGAGTCTTCAACAACGATGTGCCCTGCATCGATGGGGATTTCGGTCGAATCCGTACGACCCCCCCCCTGTCACCTTTTCAGGAGGTAGGTGCAACCCTCCCCCTGTTCCCTCCTCATCGAGCTGTCGAGCGAGAGGGGGATACTACCCAACCCCCTCTAACACTTCTTTTTTGGGTTTCCCCGACTTCCTCGAAGTTCCTACCATTGTTGTGTTGCCGGAATTTTCCGAAAATTTTTATACTTTTTCTCAGAAATTTTGCTGTCGAGCGGGGGATACAAAGCACATGTGCAACGGGAAAAGAGCGGGGGAAATGCGACCTCCCCCTCCTCCATCCTAGCTACCACCCTGTTGGATTTTCCTAACTTCCTAGCAGTTTTCCCGTATTCTCCCGAAATTTTCCTTTTTTTGCCAAAACTGTGATGGGGTATAATATTAGGTCATCCCATTCAAACGTGCCGCTACATATAGAGGAATGGCAGAAAAGCAAAGGGGATAGAGCAGCGGGCTACTATATCCCATAATGTTCATCCTGCACAAGAAAAAAGGGTGGATGAAGTCAAGCGCTGAATGTCTGATCCCAGACCCTTTATCGAGCTTCCCCGAGTCTGACATCCCAGCTGCAACTGCTGCCCGAGTTATGTCCGATAAACTGAGGATGGTCAAGAGGGTGGCGCATGGGTACCTAATTTTCTTATAGAAGCACGAACGCAGTACCGATTCTATACCTCTAGCAGTAATGTTCTCAGCATGAGATGTCACTCACAACTGTGAAAACGCACCCAGGCCTTAGATGAAATATGGGTGGTCTCGGACCTCGAGCCGAAACTCACAATCGTCAATTTTGTATGAATGCAGATGAGAAGCCGCCCGAGTTCTACCATGAAGAGTTACGTGGGCGCAAGTGGATGATCATCATAGCAAAGGATTCCCACACTGTGGCTTTCAAGCTCTATACAGAGGACAAATCCGTCACTGTCGGTGCATATTGCCTGTTCCTCGGCATTCAGATCGACAAATGGATGCTACCACACAACTACAAGAAGGCCACCGTTGCTCGTCATAGTACCAGACCCCGAGTAACTGTATTGTAGATCAGTGCTGGGACACAAACAATACTGAGACCTGGGTTCAATCGCCCCATTCGCCCGTCATAAAGCCATGCGATTACAACTGTTCTATTCAGTTGAGAGTACTCTCCGACGGCAGACGCTACAATGTTTTGTCATTTGCCGAAATTGGCAACAACAGCAATTTACCCACACTTGTTGAAAAATCGAAGGTACCAGAGGTCCAAAGGCCCTCGGGGCACTGGGAGCGGGTCATTGGTGAAGGAGGGATTTACTCATCCTAAAGCTAAAATATCACTTTTCTATCTATTCTCCTCTTTGTTTTATTCAAATAAAACCGGCGGCACGTTTGAATGGGATGACCTAATACATATGAAACGAAAGAAGAAAAACCACGAAAAGTCAACAACCTCTCTCAGAAGATCAGGAGACGGACCTCCCCTCCCATCAATGAGCAAATACGATCCCTCCCCTCCATACCGTCCCTCCAACAAGAAAAATCAACAATCAAAAAAATTTTTCTCAGACCAGATACGACCCCACCCCTCGCGCGCTGGAGAATCCCCGACAATGACGTGCCCCACACTCTCGATCAGCTCAAATGGTTCCATGCCGTATTTAGAGGAAAGTGGCTCGTTGCAATGTTGTTGTTTCATTTACAACTGGTAAGTTTTTGCTCCTGTTTCGGATGGATCTACGTAAGAAATTAGCGGAACATTTGTTCCTCCAGAGGCAAAGTACAGATTTATCACAGTTTCGTCATGACACTAGAACAAAGCGCCATATAGCTCGTAATTTAGTACAACGTATACAAGTTAGTACCGACAAAAACCCTAAAAACTTTTGTAGGGATTCATAATTCCTTTTGGATCGAAAACTCCTTTGATCCGTCGTATTAGGTTCCTCTCCGCTGCTGACTTTCCCAAAAAAGCATACGGTAATTTCAACTGTCCGATGCCATGTTCCGCCGAAATCGAACCGCCATGTGCATTCACCCACTCGTACAGGAATGGATAGATGCTGTAAAGACCTTAATCAAGGAAGGAATCCATTCGCAGAGATTTATTGGGGACTACGTCTCTGACCCCCGTCCCCGCCTCCAGTCGATGTTGTTCAGATTGCTCAAATGGAGTTGCTTAGGGGTGGCCTCCTAATCAAAGGAACATTCTGTGTTAATCGGGTGGGCGGAGACCCACAGTTACAGTGCCTTCTCCATAAGTGTAACCCTGTCTCCAATGGGAATGAAAAGAAGGACGCAGGCTGAACATCTTATGTCTCCGCCCATATGGTTACCGTGATGTCTCTTTAAAACCCTTATAGAGTGATTTTCGCCGCGGACGCTGAGGCGTACAAAGGATGCTGGATTTGGCGCGGCAACAGCTCGTTTTCCACCAATTGTTGCCGCTTGCCTTGGTGAGAAACGGACTGGCGCCTCCCTAAATCCAGCCCCTGGCACGCCCCACGTCTGCAGCGAAAATGACAAGCTTCTTCAAATGCCCTGCTCCTTTTCTCATTTTTGGCTCGTTTTTGCGATGTCAGGCCGTCCCTCCTACTGTTACTGCAATACATTTCCGGTGCCTTTTTACCAAACCGAAAGTCACCTGTCGTATAGCTCTTGATTAGGCTCCTTTGCGGTGATGTTAAGATGACTGTTACCATCTCCAAGATGACCGTATGTTACGATGTGTTTCGCAAGTGACGAACACCGAGCTCTGATCTCCTGGAAGGTCACTTCAACGTTCCCAATCCATAGTGAAACGAATAGTATTTCTCTACTAGTACTCACCTCCGTCAAACGATAGAAATTCTTCAGTGGAAGAGTTACATCATTTTTGTAGACGAAGCCATCAGCTGCCACTGCCAGTGGTGCGCTTTCTCTTAGGCGCCACATTGCCGATGATTCCTCCATTGACTGGGCCTGAAAAAAAGGATAAAGGAGGTTTTATGATTGCCATTGAGACTTGGCCAGATTCATCCATAACAAGGACGTGAGGAAAGTCTGATCAAGACTTTATGTGAATTTCTCACCAATTGACATCTTCGTGAACCCTTCGTCAAAAGGTGGGACCGCAGGGCTGGAGGAGCGCTGTAAGTGACCGAATGTAAGTGCTTGGACCCTTCCCGTCAATATGCTATTTACCACGATGCTGGTGTCGTACATGGGCTTGCCTTGCTGGCGCTCGAGCTCGAGGCTATATCATACTCGCGGGATAGGGTTACGTCGAAACTCTACGGACTCCAGGACCATAAAAGAGCCGAAGCTACTCTCCGTGGGAAGCCCTTAAGCGGCAGACACACTATAGTAGAGTTAGTTATCTCCTAGGACAGAAACAAGTGAGAGTACTCCTTTCCACTTTAGTTCCCTGCCAGCTGATAGTAAGCCTACCCGTTCAGGTAGCGCAGCACACAACCTAACACGAGAAAATTTCGAGACTTTAGGCTGGAAAGTGAGCAAAGATTTGGTGCTCGCTGTCGATCGTGAGGTCGCAAACCCGATTTTTGGAGCTTGCCTTGTAATATCTCTTCCTGAACGTCGTCGGTAGTCATGCAGTTTACACTTTACCGTTTTTTTTTTTTGTTTTTTTTGGTCAAAGTCTACGCGGAACTAAAGTAACCTGGCTTAGCTACCAGATCCGCCCACCTGTACACCATCGGAAGCCAGTCCGCTGCTGATACAGTGACTAAGAAATTTTTCCATTTTCTCAGAGTCGTGTGCTGCACTGGAGCCTAGAGAAAAATGAGTGTATGCGTTGAAGGAGCAGCTGAACTTTCGCATAACTGTGATCAAGGCGTTTACCTGAGGTCTCTACAAGTATTGTAAATCGTGGATTCGATTGTAGGACAGGCTTTAAGCCAAGCCTTTCATCGAGAAGGGTCATCGTTTCACAATCGAGAAATTCAAAGGACGAGAGAATTTCTGACAGATGACGTTTGGCTAGACGAAGCACACTGCAGCAGCCGTCGAATGTATCCACTCCTGTAACGAAATCGGCGAAAATTGAGTCATTAATTGGAAGTCTAAAAGACTCACCCAACATCGCACTTTGTACTGACACTGGCTTCGGCACAGTACTCATTACAACTCGGGTTATAACACCCAATTGTCCCTC
>MU931151.1:0-45792 GCA_036418165.1 Cooperia oncophora
ATAATTAAAGTCAAAAACGATAAATAAAACCAATCACAGTCTTCTGTATCAAAAACTACATTAAAATGTGATAAAGTAGAAAACAGGAGCTCACTATCAGATAAATATGAGAAACAAAGAGAAGAGGTTGATACAGAAAGAAAAAACATAAAAGCTGGAGTTCGGTACAACTGTAGCGCTACAGCTGTAGCGCGACGCTGTAGCGCTACAAGTCTGAACGCTGCCTTAAAGGCAGCGCCCACGTTCATTTGATGTTCCCGCGCCCTCTCTGGATATCATAGCCCTCCCTATGAGGATGCAGTATGTACTAGTTTTGCATCTCAAAAAGGCGAGAGGATAGCGCCGTTCGCTAGTGAAGAGTCGGCCGCCCCGCCCACCTGGCCAGCATAGGGTTCTATATAGGGCATTTTCCATGATTTTTTTTCTGCTTTTTTTCCTTCACTACTGGATCAGGTATGATCTGTATAACTCATTATTCTTCAAAGCGGGCTCAGCCTTTTAAGGCTAAGCCAAAGCAGTTATGGCAGCCAGGTGGGCGGGCGGCATCCTCTTCACAAGCGGGTGGCGCCATCCTCTCGTATTTTTGAGCTGCGAAATTAGTACATCCTCCACCCTTGTCGACAAAGCTACGATATCTAAGGAGGGCGTAGGAACATCAAATGAACGCGGGCGCTGCCTTTAAAAACGGTGTGTGGGCCCAGGGGTCTTGCCATTAGGTGATGGTTGTTGGACCAGCTAAATTACCAGTTCCTCTAACGCTGATTGATGTTATGAATGTTAGTATCCTCAAGCGAAAACGGTGTACGGCGTAGCCTTGTACAGGACCCAATGGAAGGAACGCTGATCGTCACTCAGAAAAATCACCGTTAGGCGGAGGGCAAGTAATATAGAAACGCTCTTGTAGCTGTGAGCTGCGCGACAAACCATACGTGACCGTCAAGCTGGAAAGTAAGAGACCATGGCGTAACGGATAGTCCGCAAAGCGAGATGTACGGATTCAGATCCCGCCTTGGGTCAAAATTTTTGTCAGTAACCCAGAATTCTTACAATAACTGGCTGACGGACAAGTTTACCGTGGGACTGTTGCGGAGAAACTGGTAAGCTTGGAAAGACTGTTGCTTTCTAAACTCGGTGTGCAATCAAACAGCCCTCTCCTGACCATATGTAGTTGTTCTGGTGCGTTTTTTTTTATTGTGTCAGATTTCCGGAGTTCGTGAATCACGAAGCTGCCTCGTCAAGACTCGTTGTAATTCTACAGTCAATAAATCAAATGTTCACATGCGCTGTAGTATACACAGACATCAAGCTCACTGGTGCGTTCAACATCGATTCCACGGATTTAGCACTCACATCTATTTGAGTGTTTTTAGAGAGGAAATGTTGAAATTACGTCGTTGGCGTCAAATTCACTTCACTTAGCATTATATCCGCGTAGTCTACCCCTCGTCATCCGGGCAGTTGATTAGGGCGGTCGTCAACGGGCCGCAGCGCGTGCCAGGACTTTTCCAGGCTAATTTAGTCATTTTTTCCACCTTGTGAAGATAAGGAGCTGCTAATCTGGGAAAAAGTAGCCAAAACAGTGAAAAGTTGGAAAAAATGACTAAATTAGCCTGGAAAAAGCAAATAGTTCCTGGCACGCGCTGCGGCCCGTTGACGACCGCCCTAATCAACTGCCCGGATGACGAGGGTACTACGCGGATAACATGCTAAGTGAAGTGAATTTGACGCCAACGACGTAATTTCAACATTTCCTCTCTAAAACACTCACAGGGGAATGTTTTCAGCACGATTGAGCCCCGAATGGTGATTACAAATATGTGGATTAAAAGTGCTACGAGGATCTCCCAGACGGGTTCCGGATGGTCAAAGTTTGGTTGCAGAGTTGGCTTGTGAGCACTACTGAACGGTCGAATGACGTGGCAACGCGGCCTAGTGCAAGTCGCCTAGCCTAAAAGCCAAACGCTTACGCGTTTGCTCACCGTTGGTGCGAAATCCTGCTCCCTCTCCATAAGAGCATTAACTACAATTTTCAAAAATCCTCCGAGGACACGGCGGCACAGCGTCTGGAATGTCTACGTAGCACTTTATCCTGCATACTAATAACCAGCATTTAATCCTCTGTCGATATGCCTAGGTCTCCATTCAAAGTTCCATGGAAATTTGGAACCTTCCCTTTTCAGGGTCCTCTTCACGTAGGACTATAGTTTGGATAGGCTAGTGCCCTTTCAGCTATCGTTTATGCATTAGCACGAAACTGCAAGCGCTGGTATACTTTTGGAAGATTTGAAGCACCATTTTTCATAAAAAAAACTGTAGTACGATTACCTTCTTTACGCCATCATTTTCAGTCAAAAGAACATTGGTTTCGTTGATGTCGGAGTGTATCAAGCCTGGAACGTACACTTCTGACTTAAGTCAAAATACTTGCTCCGTTAGACTTGAACACACTGTTTCTGGTTTTATTCCCACCCCGACGCCAATAAGGATAGCACTTGTGATGCCGCATGATTTCCATCGAGGAAGATATAGCTTAGAACTTCAACATCAACACCATACTCACAAATATTGCTCTGTCATATGATACCAGTTTCGTTGAGAAAAGTCCAAAAATGGAAAGGAAAGTGGATTAGTTAATCAACGAAACCTCTGATTTGACGATAAATTTAGGCAACTAACCGAAACGTTTCTATTTCTAGAACTTTTACTATGAAATTTGTTGCTACTCCCTCACCTTACTGATAAGCACAGAGGAAGGATGTATTTGGTTGAGTAATTTTCGTCTGACGGCACGCACTGAATCTAAGCTATTTTTCCGAACCCTCGTCCCCTCTGAAATTTTCATTCCATGTCCGTTATTTACACATTACTAGTTACAAACAAGCACAACCACAAAAAAACTGTAATGACCTATATTCTGTGTAGTATAGCTACGGATAAGTTTTTCCTCACACTTCTCGTACTTCGCCCACACCCGTACACACCCATAGGTCGTCCCTATAACCGGCATGAGAGTCAAGCGGAGGAGTAGTTGAAAGCGTTTAGCACGCTCGCTCGTGGGCAAAATCCAACATCGGCACCCATTCGGACAAACTGAACCTTCTACCCTTCGGGCACAGTAAATTGGTAGCGGCGATCAAACCCATGGTCCTTGGTTTTAAAGGCAGCGCCCGTGTCATTTGATGTTCCTACGCCCTCCTTAGATATCGTAGCTTTGTCGACAAGGTGGAGGATGTACTAATTTCGCAGCTCAAAAATACGAGAGGATGGCGCCACCCGCTTGTGAAGAGGATGCCGCCCCGCCCACCTGGCTGCCATAACTGCTTTGGCTTAGCCTTCAAAGGCTGAGCCCGCTTTCAAGAATAATGAGTTATGGAGCTCATATAATACGTGATCCAGTAGTGAAGAAAAAAGCAGAAAAAAATCATGGAAAATGCCCTATATAGAACCCTATGCTGGCCAGGTGGGCGGGGCGGCCGACTCTTCACTAGCGAACGGCGCTATCCTCTCGCCTTTTTGAGATGCAAAACTAGTACATACTGCATCCTCATAGGGAGGGCTATGATATCCAGAGAGGGCGCGGGAACATCAAATGAACGTGGGCGCCTTGCCCTTACGGCCACGTTTTGCACAGAGCTAAAGGCTATAACCTGCCTGAATGGATGACCACTCAGGTGATTAGATAGAGGTTGTACTGCATCAAAACCTTTTGAAATGGCAAACAAAGACCGAAGCCTAGAATTTAAGGCCCAAGGAGACCCATGCCGGCCCACGTGTCGTCGTAACAATGCCGTTGTGTTCTCTCGACATACCAAGTGCAAAAAGAGGGCCATATTGGGGTCGAGGGTTTCCATACTTTTCTCTCCACTACTGAGCAATCAGCACCGTGCACTCCTGTTTTTGACCTGCTACCTATGGTAAGCCGCGAAAATTGCCTTTAAACGCAACTCATGAGGTATGCGGAAAAGGAGATCTGAATTCTATGCATACAGCCAGGGCGGATGAAAGATTGGCTAGCTCCCTCTATGCAAAGACATGACTGAGTCATCGGACTATTGACTCAACAAAAGCCATTCAAAAAACCTGAGCCATTCAAAATATCCCAAAACGTCGTTAATAGAGTGAAGAAGTTTGAGATTTTGGCACTATTTACCCTTCACTGCCCCAATCATCCGAAATCTGGCCAGTTTTTGACCAAACTTTTTTCTCCGTGAACGGAATTCGCTAAAAATTTGTCTCCTGGGGTAGTTTCACCTCCTGAATATGAATATCATATCCGCTCAGTGCGAAACCTCCTGGCGCCCGCGCCACAGGCGCCGGCGCCAAAATACCCTAAATCACCAAATTAGCTGAAAACTTGTTTCCGAGTTTGACCTCCTGAACACGAATATAACATTCGCTCGGCAGGAGACTTCCTGGCCACGCTACAGTGCCGTCGCCAAAATACCCCAAATCACCGGCGCCTGTCGCGCGCGCCAGAAGGTTTCGAGCTAAGCCAATGTGATGTTTGTATTCAAAAGGTCGAAGTACCCTAGACGACAACATTTGAGCCAAATCTGTCCACGGAGAAAAAAGTCGGTCAAAAACTGGCTCAATTCTGGATGGTTGGGGCAGTAAAGGGTAAATAGTGCCGAGATTTTTCTCTGTCCAATTTATTGTTAGCAATTATGGTTGACAGCCTTCCACAAGTTCCTTTCTTAGTGGCTATCAAATCGCTCAGCGGAACAGTACTTCAGAAAAGCAAAACAAAAGTAATTTCTAGCGATAACCGACCTATCTCATGCAATTCGCGGTGGTTTGCGATTCGTTCATCGAACTCCGCCAGACAATCAGCTATAAGCTTTGCCCTCTCCTTCGATATTACTGACCGCTCCAAGAGCAGTTCCATCTCCTTCAGAATACCTCGCCTATGCTCAATAGCAATGTACGGTACATAAGCAACTGACACTGCAAACGGTATTCGAAAAATTCCATTGAAGTTTTGTACACATTCATACAAAAAGGTCGCATAAACTAACACTTCGATTCATCAGCGATAACATGAAATTTCGCCAGGAGTTCTCCAAGGTCTTCGGTAACCTCACGGTCGTAAGGGAAGTTCTCGAGGTTCAAACCAGGAAGAATCTCAAACAAACGCACGGGCAGGTGTACTGTAATACTATCAAAACTGAAGTGTACCAGAAAAAAAACGACTGTATGAGTTACAGTTGATATCCTCGCAATCGGTCTGGGCGGTGTCTGGGGCATGAAATGAGCCCATCCCCATCATTTTCTACCTTTTGTTAATTTCTTTCTGAATTCATCATTAACAGATCACTATCGGGAGATGAAGTTCCCAGAGCTAATTTCACTCCTCCTGACACTTCCTGACTGATTGCGACTGTATACAATCATGAGTGTGACGAGGGACGCAAGCTGTAAGCAAGCCAGGACAGATTTGCCACCATGTGGCGCGGGTCAGAAATGGCATCATTGGCGGAGAAAGCGTTCCCCGCCCCCTGACAGCGCTTCCAATCCACTCGCGTCACATTGTGCGCCGCCCTAGTCGCATGCTGGAATACGACTGTAACTGTGTGCTTTACCTCCGTAACTATCTTTCTTCGCATGCCCAATCACGCCCATCCAACCGCTTGAGGATTTTTGGGCTAGGGATTCCTTTCTCGCTGAGAATCTTACAGATTTTATTCTGGAAATCTAAAAAGAATTGAGAGATCATTTGAGAACATCAACTATTTTCAGTGGAATGCAAAATGTTTTTTTTTTCAAATGACTGTTATTACGGAATGCCATGAGATGCCCTTGCTTTTATACTGAACAAACTCCTGCGACTGTCTTATTCAAAGTCTCGGCCCTACGCCAAGAGCTGGGAAGCAGTCAGTAGCCGCACTAGGTCAGTAGCCGCACTTGCATTACTACTTGCTCTGAAAGTGCGCGTTAAGGACTTCAGAGGGGCTCGTAATTTGCGTTTAGTTGCACTTCTTCAGAAGACTGCTTAGGGGGATGTAAGCTCTCTCACCACTCATTTATCTGGTCTCGCGAATGTGTGAATGTCTCTGGGGTGCTTTAGAGCCAATGAACGAAGTTTTGAGTTTACTCCGCTCACCTCGGCACACACCTCGCCCACTCTTACTTCTTTCCATCCACTGACCCCTTGCAAACATTTATGCGGCGCAGTTCAGGGACGGTGGGGGTGGGGCGGGAGAAGGGAGGGGGCATTTTGAATCTTCCTTGCTTACTAGTGCCGGTTTGCAGGTCTGAAACCTTAGAGCCCTTGTGAAGCAGGAGCAATTTTTCAAGCCATTTTGGTAAAGCCTGTCGACTCTAGGAGAGATAGGAGGCTGTCTAGATAGGTCGACACGTTGATGCAAAGTAGCAAAAGTGCAAAATGCTCCCCATAGAAGGAACGCTACCATTTATCCTCTTTTCCTTTTGTCTGGGAGCTTTGAAACCAAGCATAATAGCGTTTGCTCCGCCCACATCGACGCACGCCCCGCCCCAGCGAATTTCTCCCCCACATCTCAGTCGCTTACCCCTGCCAACGAGGTGAGCAAAGTGGATGCCAGCTTATCTGCTGGACGCAGTTACGTCTTCGCTAACCCCAGTCAACTTTGTCCCGGTTTCTGGAGTGCTCCAGCGCTCCAGAAACCGGGACAAACCGGGACAAACCAGTGCTCCAACTGCAGTTTTTTGAAATGAGTTCCTCATGCTTGAAAAGATGCTCCGCCCACTGTGGGCGGTTCTCAGCTCACCGCGGACAATATCAGTTCCTAAAAGATACTGAACTTTGGAGAAGGCACCGCCCATCCTGAAAAATATGACTTTCCTTATTCTAACCTCAAATACGGCCCTCCTCCCTCCCCCCCCAGTCGGCTCCCCATGCTACTTACCACTTTCCTAGATTTTCCCAACTTCCTACCACTTTCCATTTTTTCCCAAAAATTTCTGGTTTTTCCCAAAATTTTGCTGTCGAGCGGGAGGGGGGGGAGGTCGCGCCCTCTCCCAACGGCGACCAAAAACGAACCCCGCCTCCCCTCCCTCGCGGTCAAAATACGACCCCCAGTTGTGATCATCACAACAATGGTGCGCCCTGCCTACCACGCCCCCGCACTGAGCGCATGTTATATAGAATTTGGAAGATTACTTTTGAGCATTCAATCAAGCAGACCAGCTCTTCAGTCTTACTGGTTTCGCACAAGAGCGGGATCAGCACACGGTTAGAAGCTGTCACAAATAAGTCACTTCAGCGCATCTAGATACCTCAGTGATTCTACACAGAGCTTGAAGAGCAAAAGTCAAGAAAATTAGAACCCCACCGATGTTCTGATCACATTTTCGCTTTCAGGGAGGAATTTCGACACTTTCAGAATGGCTTCAGCGGGACCGATGCCCGTTTCCCAGAGGATGTTAGTCAAGCGGTAATTACAATCATCGTAACCAGTCAGCTCTTCAAATCCCGCTAAACAAGAGCAACTGCTAATTTCACAGCACTTCCCAACACTAGAATGGTAAAACAATGCAGACCTTGATTTATACCATAGCTGGCCTTCAGAAGACGATGAAGATGATAATAATCTGGTATGGGAGCCTGTGTGATCTCATCAGGTTTGCATGAATACGGTTTCCAGTAACTGAAAGAGTAATGCGGAACCATTAACTGTCAGCGAAGGATTCGACTCAGCGATTGGTTGTCGTTATTCCTGAGCTCCGCATCTGTGCCAGTAGCAGCTAGTGAGACCGCATATTCGCAGTAAAAGGATAAAGGATAAAGTCTTCGCCGTTGATCAATCCCTTTGTGGGATGCGGCACGCATTCTACTTCCATTCAGAATCGTAGTGGCTTATTGAATGCGATGTGGCCTATACAATGACTTGCGGGGCCAGCCGATGTACAAGTCAGTGTTTTATCCTCCCAGACGAATCTGGTACCAATTTACCGTCCCCGGAGGGTAGAAGGCTTGGTTGGCCTGAGAGGGTGTTCGACCTGGGATTCGAAATATTCGCAGTAGGAACGTTAAAATAAACACTTTATTGTAAACAATGTACAAAACGTATCAAATAGGAATTGAGCCTAATGATGACTGCTTGATGCAGCAATTTCAAAGTGGTCATGATAAGCATAGAGTTGGCAGAGGCAGTGCCACTCCTAAAGGTCACTACGTTCGGTAGGTCGTCGCAAAAGTTGTTACATGCCATTAAGCTCTTAGCCTAAAGTAACAGTCCGGGATAAGGTTATCGATTAAAGAATATTAATCCAGGCAGGTGTGAGTGGGAGTTCAGGTGCATAAAAATCAGATCAAAAATGAAAGAAACGCTAATACCATGTAATCAGTAATTATTAGCCCGTGTTGGAATGTCAAATGCTAGACGAGGTATGCATACTCAAAAGTATACCATAGGAGGTATTATTGTGTGAGCTCTCCAAAGGTCGCTCTATCAACCGTAGATGATGTTTTCATGGTCCATTTTGTATGTTCGGCGATAGACGAATTCGTTGACACACTGAACGATTCCGTGGTCAAAATTTGGGTCCGCTTTGACGAACAGATTACGCGATTTCCTGAAAGCACGTATCGACAACGGGTGACTCCATCCAGGAACGGTCAAGATGATGTATAAATTTGGGCTCTGTTCAAGGGTTTAGTGCCCCAAAACTACAATAAATCTCTGAAAAAATCTTGCCTATAGGGGTTACACGGAGTCCCTGGTCGGCTAACACGGGATATGACATCCCTTCTTCGGACATCGGAGCTTTTTCACACCCCGTTTATGCTTGAAGAAGACATGACTACGATTTTTTGCAAAAATGCACTTATGCTACGAAAGCTGCCCACCCACGCTCGAATGAACTAAGCTGCCACGCCCTCCATAATGCCGAGACATGAAGTGTCTATCTTTATGTATTGACCGCCTGAGGGCAAATTTCCCGACATGGCTCAAAGCGCTATTCAAACCTGCTTCTAAGAAATTCTCCTTATTTTACTCTGCTTTTAGACCTACAATTGGGCTGTATCCTAATGATTAAAGCAGCAGTTCCAAGCAGAATTTTCCTGAGCCCTTTCTCCTTGAATCAAGGTATACTCACGTCGCATAATCGTAGTCCTCCATACCAACGACACAATTGCTTCTATTGTCGTAGCGATTCGTACGGCACACATCCAATGCGACGTTCCTATCGAAATCCACAGACAGACAGCGGCTGAAATTCCGAAATTGCGAACTCTTTCACACATTGTATTCCAGCCTCTTCAAATCCCTGATTACTTTTCTATCTAGTAGTTACCTTTACAGTTATATCCGGCTCGGCGTTCCTAGTCACGCAGCAAAGTGCGTGGATCAGGTAACTGGGAAAGAAGGGAACATATGCTGGCCCCTTGTATCCAGTGAGAAGATACTGTACCCACACACTACCGAGTCGCTTGTGCATTTAAGAGGCCTGCAAGCCTAACCCGCCGATTAGCAGCGACACCGCTTGGAAAAATTCACCATCCGGCGGAGCTTCTTTGTTTTGAATAGGCTTGTGAGCACGAATCCGCTAAAGACGAGTGGGATTATACACCTGGCCAGAACACGAATCCCGCGCTCCTGAGTAGGCGCTATGTAGCGCCTTTTCCAAGGAAAGTACCCTTATAGGGCCCTATCAAGCTACAACATACCGACCCGAACGCCCTCCACGCGCCCACCCGCCCACAAATGGACGACCGTTTCCCGACGGCTCATTTGCATTGATTCATTTGCTAAGCAACTTATTTGTGAAGGGATTAATATGAAGCGGCGGCGCTGGTGCATGGATATATGAGCACACGCAAGCAGCTGTATCTTCGATAGCGATTATTGGCAAAATGCCCATGGAAAATTCGTCCAAAAATGATCTTAAATTCTTTGATAACGGAGGCTTTCCCCCAGCAGGACTCTGGACCGTTTCACTCCAATCTTTCGCCATTTCCACCACTATATAGCGCCCTGCTAGCATTTTAGGCCGAGTACCAAATTATCGTGCCAACTGCCTTTATTGTCACTTCACCACACACTATTTTCAGCTAGATTTGCGTCTGTGATGTCAAACGATATATTTTTTAAAGATATAGCCATTTTCATCGAATATCGCGACACTTTTTTAAGCCAATCGAAACACCGTTGATACTCGCGTAGTTTGGTTAAGCGAGAGCACACCAGGTATTGCCGCAAGTCCGCGCCCAAACTTACCCGCCCACTTCCCAGCGTAGGTGTTTCATGAATCGTGTCTATTCTGCTCCCTTAGCTTTTTTGCATAGTGCATTTTTTTGAGGCCACGTTACGTTCCGACGTCGCAGAGTCGCGGCAAAGGCGCATTGACAAGCGGCGTCACAAGCGCTGCATACACATCAGGCATCTAGCTGATTGGCGTGGAAGAGCTGCAGTCTGTCGAGTGGACCCAACTTGAAAATATCAGCTTACATTGGTTAGGCCGTTGGCTATCCTCAACGTTGATCCTATGCTCATCACCCTTTCGACGGGAGGGGAAGGGCGGAGGAAGTTGCCTATTGCAAAGCACAGCCCTCGCGCTCGAGTAGTACATGGTCGTCCCCTTGTGCAAGTAGTACAGCCCCAAGCTAGAGACTGTCCTACTCTATTCGACTCACATTGAGCGGGGAGCGAGCTACAGCCGCTCAAAGTTCTAGTTCTAACGCCTGCTCAGTTGGACCGCCTTACTTGCTAGATGCCCTCCGACGAGGCCACTCAGTTGTTCTTAGTTGGGGCGGCGGGCATTAATCGGAATTGCGAAAGTTATCACAAGAATGCTGAGTTGTGGGCAAAACGTCGGACCACGGCGGGTACTCGAAGAATATTCGCCTCGTCCGCCATCTTCTGGCTGTACCGGGCACCGTTGGCGTTACGATGACTTACGCTAGGCCGGCCAAACTACTTTTGACCTCTCAGCGTCAATGGCACGGGAAATATGCGCCTTGAGACTGATTCACGCTACAAAGGCGTGCCGGTTAGTAGACCGTTAGTAGTTTTTGTTTTGGTTAGACAGCAACTTGCCCTGCGTAATGCATGATAGAACTGGCCGCGTTCGACTCCACGCCCCGTGGTTCCGCGAGCATCTTGCTGCAACACCATCGTCCCAGGCATTCTTAGATAGATATATACATTTCACCGGCATCCGCCGCCAACTGCGGCTTGAGTTGTCGGAGCAAATGATCGGACCACGCGGCGGGACTTCGAACCCGCGCATAAATTTCTCAGGCACTTACTCTGGACTCGGGCCAAGACTCTCGACGAAAACCCACTATGCTGTAAACCTATGGACCAATTGGCATCTCCTTTGCTCTCGACGCACGTCGTGTGACCATGGATAATTCTGCTCCCTTTATTACAGTTCACTCAATGGGGGCATATACATTCAACTCAACCCATTTCGCGAGGTGAAACGCGTAAAAATCACGAGTGAATTTTCGTGGCTTCAAAAAGCACGACGCACTTCAGTGCACTAAAAATTGTGCGCTACCGTAAACCCAAAATTCGGACACTGAGTTTTTAAAATTTCTTTTTCCTTCCAAGAGTTTTTCCTGTGCGTTTTTTTGTATTTTTTTTTGCACTGGATGATATCAACTACTGCGAGATGTGATAGAGAGATTTGTGAGCTAGGGGTTGCACAGAGACCGCAGGGAGGTGTGACTGTGAGGGAGCGATTTTGTTTGTTGTTCTGGAGGACGCTTCTTGCCTGTTTTCTTCTTTGGGAGATTACTTATCAGCTACTGTTTCATAATTGAAAAGCAACTATCCATGACACTTTTATCGCGGGAGCTGTCTTTAAAGAAATTATGCGCCAGTGAAGCCAAGAAGAAATTTGCTATTTAAGGAAAAGAAAATGGCCCTTTACACGATGGAATAGCCTATTTCAAGAGGGCCTTCCACAGGCACAGACGGAAAGAAGCAATTTACTCGATTTCGTGTGGAACAAAGCACTTACTTGACAATTTTCAAAGTTTTGTCCGCCCACGAATTTCAGTAGCGGGATTTGAAAACTCCTCGGCAATACCAGTGGGAAGCGTCGATTATCAAGCCAACTACATATCGTCCGCCGTAAATATTCTAAAAGAAAAGAAAAATGTGAGACGGTGGAATGAACGTCAAGACAAAACTAATGACCTTGGTCCTGGTGGCTGGCTTTGAAAAAAGTCATCGTCACCGAGGATTCTTGCGTGCTCCTCAGAGATCGTCACTCTCCCAATTCGCGCAGCGTCACGAAGTCTTTTAGCATTATCAGCAATGTAGTGAACCGAATGTATAGGAATCTCACTTTCCTGAAAAAAATCATGGAAATTGCAATGGACCTCTTTGCCAAAAAAAAACGCGACCTACTTCTGAAATAATGGTGTGCCTCCAAGGGAAGTCTTCCATTCCCACATAACAAGAGTTGATGGCTAAGAATGTACCACGAGCAGTGCTAGTGTCGTAAGTGTTCGGCGGTACAATAATGTTTAGGACACACCGCCCAAGGGTTCGCACCTGAACATCAATTTCTTTCGAAGCCTATGGCCAATGATCTGAAGAGAACCTACCAGTTCCTCAAACCTTGGCGACGCGCTGCTATCAATGACAAAGCAGTAGAAGTGAAGTGGCGAGTACATCATGGCCATCACTTCTTCCAAAAAGTCGTAATTCTGCAAACAATAGTAGAAATGCAAAATAAGCCTACCAAATACGAAATCTATATCGCGGCTGGCCATCTGTTTTATTTTCTTTAAAACCCTCGGATGGCGGGTTTCAAAACAGGGCACATCATCACTTGAATTCCCCAACTGAAGGAGGGGGCACATATGCATATGTTCGTTGTGGGCAGAAGAGGGGGAGTCGTATTTAGTCTGAGAAAAATTTTTTTGCAAGTTGATTTTCGTTGTATCACGGACACCACAAGGGGGAGGTCGTATTTGCTCGATGTTGAGGGGAAGGGGGATGTTGCGTGGCCTTATGAGAGGAATGTGCAGTGTAGGGGGAACATTTCTCCGTTGTGATTTCCTGCGGTTTTTCTTGTTCCACTGTGCTATACAGGAAATCACCCTACGACGCTCCAGGCAACGCTATGTACACACGCAATTCCGCTTGTAAGCCGTTGTCTTGCAGAGTGAAAGTAATCGTGGTTGCAATGGTTGCAATAATCACGCGTCTCTAGCTTCTTTATCTCGCCGTTTCGAGTGACGAAAGTGGTACATTCTCTGCGAATGCGGACCACGATTCCAAATGCATTTGCGGACCACTTGATCACAGGAACTGTCTTCAAAGCCGCCGAAACCTCCTGACAGTCGACATCTGGGTGTTATCTGTGGAAATTTTCTATTTCTATTTTCTTCCTTTACTTGGTGAGACACCGTCAAAAGCCTTGGGATGGTTAACATCCTGCTGAAAATTTGGAATGCTCCGTCTGGAGAGGTGTTTCAGACTGGGACAAAATGAAATAGCGACCAGCGTTCCTGGATGGCGTTTAGCTACACCTTTCCCACGAGAACATAGAAGCATCCCAATGGGTGTTCCGCCGATGAAAACACTTCTAGTCCGGTCTATATTGAAGTCCGCTATTTTCATTTTTCCACATGGGTCGTTCCCAGACTGATTTATACGCTCCGATTCCGTTTGCGTTGATTCCTGCTTTTGCTAAAGAGCTTCTCACCACTCGTCTCCACCTTCTACCTTTTTACCGGATGTGGCTGATCCAGTAGTGTGACATCCATGAGACAGAAAATCTGACGGCTCTTGTTGATCACGGAGTGACATTTTGCAAGCTTAGCTCAACCAACCTGTACGGTACAGCGAACCTCTTCCTATTCTCTATCAAATCCATAGGTAGTTGGAACCATTCTCTGGTCATTGACGAATACTCTGCACCGCAAAACTGCACGGGCATGACAGTGTAGTGCAATAGCGACGCTTGAGAACAATTTCCAGCTATATTATAAGATTCCGTCCAGGTTAGACCAGGCTGCCTTCCCACGCCTGTTTCGCCGCGACATTTTTCTTGTGCATAGTTGGTTATCGTCGCCATCGGCCGGGACCGTGTGGTGGAATGCCCCCGCGCCTGCATTCTCTATCAGCGGTGATCGGTTGTTTATTGATTATCTGTTGTAAGTCAGCTCAATAATGACCTCAGAAAATACACAACTAGTGGTTGCGGCTAGAGAGGTATGAGAGAGTCCGAACGGAACCACTTGTAGTGTAAAACAGCACCCTCTACGTTCCAGTTTGAAGTTATTCGCGACTTAAAGACAGCCCCCACGCCTCGAGTAGTTTCCATGGCGAGAAGCGGAGCTACAGCCCCGCTCAACGTTCTAGTTCTGACGCCCTCTCAGTTGGCCCGCTCAGTGCGCCTTGCTAGCTGCCTCTGGACGGGAGAGCCGCCTCAGTTTGCTCTTTGTTTGGGCGACGGCGGGCAATACCGGGATTGCAAGTCATTTTTGCAGACCGCGATGGTGCCCTTAGATAACTCTGCTCTCCTTTATCACATTTCATTCATTGAGAGCACATACAGTCAAATGCAACCATCTCGTAAGGTAAAAACGCATAGAAAATCACGAGTGATGCAATTTTTGTGGTGCAAAAGCTCGACTAGCAACATGCACTGAAAGCCGCTCGCTACCGTAACCCAAATTCGGACGGCTTAGTGTCTTTTGAATATTTTTCTGGCCTGTTTCGAGCGAGTTTTTTCTTCCGAGTTTTTATTGTTTTTTCGTATTCTTTTCATTGCATTGGATGATATCCACTACTGAGAGATGTGATAAAGAGATTTTCGAGCCAGGGGTTGCCCACGGATCGCAGGGCGGATGTAAACTGTAAGGGAGCAATGTCCGTTTGTGGTGTTCTTGAGGGCTCTTGTCTTGCTTTTTTCCTCATTTGCAGGAATTTACTTATGCAAGCCTACTGTTTTCATATGACTGCATCAGCAATTATTCTTGGCCAGCTTTTATCGGCGTGAAGCTGTCTTTACCGCTCTTCCTGATGCCATTGCATGCATGTACAAGTTGGGGTCGATATGGAATCCTATTTAGGGCATTTTCGGCTGTTTTTCTGCTGCTTTTCTCCGCTAATCAGATACCTAGCCCTTTTTCGTTCCTATGTGGGTTCCGTTACCCACAATCTGTGGTCGCGGGCTTTGCCTTAACCACGCTCTTGATGCAATGTCGTTAGCAATGCCAACGTGCTGTGCTGTAAAGGCACCAAGAAGTCAAGAGCGGAGCTTGATGTCAAATCATTTCATTTTCTTGCACAATGCTCACCTTGCTGACAATTCGCACGAAGTACATGTGGTGAAGAACCTCCATGCTGTCGGGTACATCCGTCGGAAGATAACGCCTTTTTCTGATCGTCCAACACCTGAATATGTGATTCTTTTTGTGCGTTCATAATTTAGCGATTTCTTTCAAGAAACCGACCTACATGGTTGTCATATTGTTATTTCTTTCTTGAAGAACTGTGCGATTCTGTTTGTACGCTTCCAGGTGTTGTTTGCCTTGTTCTCCTAGAAAATTCGAGCAGTCCATTTGAATTCGCAGAGGAACCGGGGTGAAAATGTGTATGCTGAAGCAGATCTACTTTAAAATGAACCCTTGCTCGTTAGAAGAGGAAAAACTAAATACTAAGTGCCTTGACAGCAATGACTGAAGGGAATAGACATAATGGACGTGTAGGTCACCTGCCCACCTATACTCACAGTAGGGTTTGAGAGCTCCCAGCAAGGGCGATCGCACTGAAGCATTTTTGAAGAAGGTAGTGTCAGCTATTTCTAGTTTGCCGCACCAAAATTCGTAAGGGACTACTTTCTTCACGAAATACGAAGCCTGGACACCATGGTTTTTTCGTTTTATTCGACTGGACTAGATGAAGCACTGGATGACGCGGAGAGCGATTAGGACGTCAGGGGCAGAATTCGCGTTCCTAGCACATAAGCAGGTTCGAGGAACCTCAGTACAAAGAGCGATCGCGCAGATTCTTGGGGCCGCGTATTTGGATGCATTTCTTTTGCTTGTATTCTTGCTGGGGAGTCATCTAGCGGCCTATAGTTTTAATCGGCCCACTATCCACAAGGATGGGAATTGTGGGGCTTTGTGCATCTAGCGGTCCCTATCGACAGCGCTTCTTTCTTTTGGCAGAAGCTGCAAGAAGTGAAGAAATTGAAGTAATGAAGGAATTGTGAACGGTCTTGAGTCCCTACAGCGCCATGTTGAAGGGGTAATTGCTTTTGACGGGAGTCAGTACCTCTAACAAAAAATGGGTGATCGGGCTGTGGCGGATTCTATCGTCGGATATATAGATGCGTCGGCCGCGCTCTGGTGGCGGCCGCAGCCCGCGGTACCGGAGTCCTCCTGCGTCCCCCGAACGTTCGTCTGAAAGTTTCCGCTAGAACCATAGGATCACTCACAGCACTATTGTGTCATGGTTAATGCCATAGCTTCCTTGTCCCGTGATTATAGGTAGTTTAGCAGCTTTTTCTAATGTATCTTTGACTGTGCAAAAAAAATGGTGAGTCGAATGATTGTTGTATTTCCGCCATTCAAAAGTGAGAGGGTGTGAGACTCGGGTCCCACGTTTATTTGAGTTTCAAGAATCTATCTGTATCAATTTTTGGCGCTGTTTCGGGTCAACTTGGTGCCTGCGCTCCTGACGAGCGAGACCTCCACTTGTATTGGTATCTCACGGAATGCAGAAGCTCGAAACTCGTCCCCGGATTGTCCGCAGACATTCGTTCATCCCGCCGCGCCGGCGCGAGGCGGATAAGTTCTCGCGGCGAGGCGTGATCCGATTACGATGATAGACATCGCCCGCGCCCACAAAGGTTTTTTGTGCCGAACTCAAAATACTTTCCCCATCATCATTGGATGTCTCATCGCCTCTGCTTTTGTGCACCGCCATTTCTTGCGCTGCGCCTGTATCTACTGTCTCCTGCATTGCACGGTCTGCAATTAGTCTCCGCGGATGCCACGCCGGCACCCAGAAATTTAGGGCACGGCTTCGAGGCAACTCACTATTTATTCGCCCCCCCCGATCGCCCGACCGTGGGCCTGCCATCCCTGTATGGCACGCGCAGGTCGGCACATGCTGTACCTTTTAGCTTTTTATTCTAGGGAGGACGAAAGACACGGTGCAGTAGTCAGGCCATAAGGATCGGAAACCGTTGCAGATTTTTATACTGTGAAAAGGAAGAAAAATTAGACCCGGTTAAGCGCTTACGTTGGGGTAGTGTCAGGGGACGCGGGCGTAGGGTCTAGGAAGACAAGAAAGGAACCGTCAGCCATTCGTAGCGAATAGTATCGTGTACACAAAAGGTTAAGAGGACCGTATTGCATGCGACTCAAAGCAAAGGCGGCATGGACGGAAGGGGCGCCGCTTACTTAGGTCACTGGCGCCGAGCTTCCGGGAGAGGCGGGCGGTCAGAGTTCGCTTTTGAAAGTATCTCTCTGTGCTAGAAGACTTCTTTCCTTGACACCAATCGTGTTCGTTCGACAACAGACTTTCAGCAATGGTGTGCAGGGGGAAGTTTCCAAACGTGGTTACGCTTTTGACTACTGACCAGTCGCTCTCCTATTTGGTCTCGCGATTTCGTCGTGCCATTCAGCGCGTCAGAAGGCCCTGCCGAGGGATGGCGGTATAGCTGTGAAGCACTCAGTTTTAACCTCCATGAGTTCACATTGGAGAACATCCTTGGAAGTGCCCATTTTATGGGGTTAGAGGGCAGAAAAAGAGGAGCGTCAGTCTAAAAGTTGGCCAAGAGTGTTCGAAGCATGGACGCGGAACGTGAAGGGAAAAGTGATTTCATGTGTTACACCAGACATGTTCCTTTGCACAGCCTCGCTTCGGGAAAGTCGGTGTAGATGAGATTTTTAAGACTGATGTGTACTTCTGGAAGACGTCAGAAAGCTGCGTACCAATCGTATGAGTGAATCTGAGAATATACGAATAGCGAAGTATCAACGACAGTCGCTCTCCGTCCCCACCTCTTGGGTGCTTCGCGCCGAAATGTGCAGCTCCTAGCGTTCCATTAGTAAAGCCCTTGCCATGTGCACAATTAGAATTTAGTTATGGCAGTCTGGACTTGGACAACAGCGACGAGCCAATCCTGGTAAAGGTCACGATATTGGTTGATCCGTTCAAAAAAAAGTTTTACAAGGGAGAAGGAATAAAACGAGGAGACGGGGGCAGACTGGAGTGATAGCTTTTTTGTAACCTCGTTTTGAGCCTGGTGTGCAGACTTATCATGAAAAGAAGCGGGAAGGAAAAGCCCGATGACGGAGGACCAGAATAGACAAATAACACGAAAGGGGTGAGGAGCACGGCACGGCGGCGGTCCGTGCTGCTGCTGCCATATGCTCTTTTGAACGAATACGAGCCCTCCCCATAATTTCTCATCTCAAATTCCAGCCGAAATTTTCCGTCGAGGGGCCCGCTTAATACTTTGTTCATATATCGCTCCCCCCACGCCACTCCCTCCCGCCCCGATGTATCACGGGGGTATTGTCGGGGCTCGCCTGTATCCTTCGTCGCGTCGGATCGTTGTAGGATTATCAACGGCGACTCTCGTCTCCTTAATACAGAAGCTGCGTTCAAAGCTGTAGGCTACAATCAAATGCGCGAACGGAATGTCGAGCGGGCTTTACTTTCTTAGATGGTTGTTTATCTTATTCAATATTTGAGAGGCCTTTCCACTAGGTTGGTTCAAGTAGAGATACTCTCAACTACTGTATACTCAACGCCTCAATGCGGGAACAGGCTAGGTCTCACTGGTTTCTAAACGACGTTCTTTTGCGCATACTTTGCACCCTGTCCCCTTTGCTCACCTGCAGACGGCCGCCGCCAATAAGTACCTCCCCTTCATAGCCGTCCGGTAAGAGAAATGTGGAAATACCACCAAAAGTACTGCTCAGGCACTTAATTAGCACGGACCCCCGTAGTGTGTTCATGCAAACCACGATGCGGCATTTGCAGGCAGATTCGCTTTGTGAACAGGATGCGTGTCTCACTTGGACCTGTCCAGACATCGCTACGCGAACAGTGTGCCACCTCGCTTAGTAGGACCGACAATAGGTAGTCGGACTCCGCCCACAGAGGACGGCCTCCTCCCCCTTCATCGTGCTCTCACTGTATGATGACGTGTTCTCACTCGTCTCTAAATGGTAGTTTTCGCCTTTTTCCCCTGGCCCCTCCTTTCTCTCTTTCTTGCTCACTGGTCAAATTACAAGTTTAGTATAGTACAGGGAGTACTGTACCCCGAATTTGTTTGTCGGTTTAGATGTTTGGGCTCATGAAAGCGCGCCATATCCTCCATCGCGCGATAGCCAGCACTATCGCCATGGCTTCGGCAGGGATGGAGGCTGCGGTCTGCCTCGCTGTTGCTTCTCAGCGTTCCTTTGACTCTTTCTACTCTTCTGCGGATCTATGGCGGAAGGTTCATCAGCCAGTAAGTGCTCGAGATGCTATAACACAGGCTAATTGGCGTTCCTTAAACTCGACTAATTGGACCAGAGATTGCAGCACACACAGTTGTGTGCGTTCAAGGGATCGACACATTCATCTTTACGCGTAGTTTTGGGATACTGTATACCGCCTGTTATCCTTGACTTGCAATTTTATCTGATGTTGTGGATAGTAGTCTGGACTTCCCGGGACTGGGAAAAAACAATGGAACTCCCTCTCACTATAAGAGACGCCTTACAGACCTCATTTGACACCTTGTAGGCCCCACACTTCATGGACGGGCGCGTTCAACTGTGAACGGTTGGTGTTGATTGTCTTATCCAAAAGGAAAGCAGAAGATCCCAAGGAACGCGAACGCGCTCGGTAGAGACGCAGAGACGCTGAGCGAAAGGGGTGGGCGGAGTCGGACCTAAGTCACGAAACGCTAGCATTCTCAGCGCGCTTTTCGGAGAGGATGGGATGGGAGTGATTAGTGCGACATTCCGTCTACAGCTGTGGACTTACTCATTGCGAACCGGAAGAATTCCACCCGCTGGGGTCATCGCGAAGGTGTTTGAACGATAATTTTACCACAGTTGTTTCTGATTTGAGAAATAATTCAATTTTGATTTTTTCTTCAGAATCAATTCTTCTTATGTACATACTTTGTTCGAAAATACAGATCATTTCAGGTCTCACGCGTTATGGAAAGGCATCATCTGTTCAGAACATATGGAGGTCTCCAACTAACGAAAACACTCCCTATGACAGTATTCACCACAAAGTTACCTCCCGAAGAATTAGAGGCAATAAATAAACAAATAAATGAATATTTCTTCACAGAATTGTGGTAATGATTGGTTATGCGCAAGATTCGCCTAAAGTTGATGGAACTAAAATAGATTTGGTTTTATGCTGATGTACGGTGAGGGCTATTAGAGTGCGTTTCTCACTTCTCGATCCGATCGCTTGAATCGCGCGATCGGATCGCAGAGTATGAAAGCGGTTTCATGGTCGTGAAAAAAAAAACTAAAACTTTCACAAATAAACCGCTAGCCGCTTGGCGTCAGTGAAAGCCAGAGTGCGCCATGCGGAAGTTCAGAGTTCAATTTTTTTCTGGCAGCATATCCTGACTATGTGATGGTTGATAAGTCTGGCCTATCACGAAGTCGATGCTTCTCATCGGCTTGAGATCGCGTTCATACCTTGCGAGTGGAGCGGTTTGCAGTTCTCTTATGTGCGACTGCGACCTGTTGCGCTGAACGTCCCATCGTAGGAATGTTGCAACTGCCATTTGTTACGCAACCGGAATGGAATCTCTATTGGTTTGTTATCACCGGTCCAGTGATTAACGGTGGGTCGCGCTTGGCAGCGGTTCAAATCGCACGATAGCTCGCCAAGTATGAATGCAACCTGAGCAGCGCTTGACTATTCTGGAGGGCAACTGGGCGATGTTGAAAGACATCCGCGAACTCGTAGTCGGAAATCGAGACGACGAAATGGCTAAGGTGCTGGAAAGTTGGACGCATTTTTTGCTGCTTTGCTCAGAGCTGTCTGAATTTTAGTGGGTACAAGGTATACGCCATGACCCCAGAGTACGGCTCACCGGCACCGGTTCCCTTTTAGGCATGGCTACAAGTACACCTGATATCGCGGCAATCAGGCTGGGAACAGTAAAGCCGTGGAATTTTCTCGCCGTGACGTTGTCTACCACTGGTTATCTTCCACTCGAACCGACTACTATTGATAGAAAATTTAGCCGTAGGTGTGCTCATTCCACGCCTTCTGACACCTCCTCGCCGGATTGCGATGATATCAGCTGTACTTTGGAGGCATAAGGCACGATAATTTGGCACTCGGTCTGAAATGGTAGCAGGGGTTTATATAGGGGGGAAAATGGCGAAAAAGCAAAGTGAAATGGTCGATAAACCTAAAGACTCTGTTCTACACGACCCAGACGGCAATATCGGACGAGTTTCCCGCTGGCATCGTACCAACAACCTTTACGGTAAATAGGGCTGCATGTATGTAGTCATACATCCATGCAGCCCGCCCTGCTTCATATCAATCCCTTCGCTTCATGTTGTACTTCACAAATGAAGCGATACGAGCACCAGCATCGGTCGGACATTTGTGGGCGGCGGGCGCGGTGGGCGTCCGGGTCGGTATGTTCAGCTTGATAGGACGCTATAAGGGTACCATCCAAGGAAAAGCACGCACGCAGCGCCTGCCCTGCTCAAGAGGGCCGAATTACCTCCTGGCGTATTTATCCTACGCGTCCTGGGAATTCATCGTGCCATTTGCCTTTGACACGAAGTTGGGTGTAGTGAAATAGTAGTTTCTGCTGTTCGGTCCACGTTGCCCCTAATGGAGCCCATAGCATCGAGGAATGACAACACGTGCAATCGGAGCATTCGACACCTGATCTATTATAATTGGTAATAGAATAATTCCTTCCGAGTTGCACGTCTCAGAGGTCAAGGACTGCGATGTACGACTTGGTTAGCAGGTGATTTTCAGCTTTTTCAGCAATCATCAACCTCCAACAGCTGAACAGCTGATCATTCAAATTTCCGCTCAGGAAGCTCGCCATAATTTCGGGCTACTTCTTTGATTTCCGTCTACCATGGTGCTCTTTGGGGGTTAAATTCAGGCTCCGCTCCCGTGCAAGTTTACAAAGCCTTCTACCTTCCATAGACAGTGAAATGGCACCAGAAGGTACAAATCGTCTGAGAGGGTGAAAGCACTGACTTGTACGTTGGCTGATCCCTGCAAATCGCTGTGTAGGGCATATGAGATTTACTAAGGCAGCGCAATTCTAAAGTCGAATGCTTGCCACATCCTAAAGAAGGTTGATTAACCCTGCAAGCTCAATCCTTAGGTCCTGACTTTCTCGATTAGATGGCCCGTGAGGTAGTTCAGTGTTGCGGGCGGCATGCTACCACCTCTGGTTTCGACTGTACTTGTGGAGACGTCTTGGTCTCCCAATGGTGCCTCTACCGACCTTTCGGCAGGCTGATAGCCCAAGGACAATTGGTATCTTGTTCGTGGTCCTGTTTCCTGCACGCTATATGGGGAGAAGGTCACTCGTGCAAGGACGTACACTTTCCCGGAACGCAGCTAGGGACACCCCGGTAGTTTACTTGCTACTCCGCGCGCTGGCGCACGGCCGGCCACAAGCCGAATTAGAACCAAATGCCCTACTTGTCCGCGCTCTACCCACTTCTGATGGTTCTCTACCGCAGAGTAAGTGTTTCGCTGCAGGACCTTGTATCAACGCAAAAGCTACACGGGCGAATATGCAGACGACGCCCACGATGCCGGCTAGCTCTTCAGGCTTCAACGCGTAGAGGCACATTACCCATTCACTTGCACATGTGAAGGACGGCGCAGTCTGGCGACGGGAGGGGTCATTCTACACTCTCACTGCTTCACTGGTTCCGGTTTACAAGTCCGCACTCCTGGTGGAGTGTTTGCACTTGTGCAGGCAAAAATGGCATAATGCTCCCCGTCGCCGAACTGCCCTCGTGAAGGACCGTCCTATAAGGTGAGTGTGCAGTTCGGTGAAGGACCGTCCTTCAAGCTGAGTGTGCAGCTCGTCTTCAATGGCCAGCGCTATGGCGTACGAGATAACAGAGCCCGCAATCATAGAGGATGTCCCCACTTTACAGACATCAGGAGAGCCTTGCATAAAAAGCATGACGGCCCACTGACTCACGTTTCTGTAGGATGGCGCCCCATCAATTTGTTTCTCGGACTTCCTGGATCGACTTCAAGGGCAGGAAGGACGAGTGCGTTGATATTCGGGAGAAGCGTCCTATTTCTGCTCTTGTTCCTCTCGTTGTTTAGCCACCATGCAATATTTCGAGCTTTTCCGCTCCAAAACCCATGGTGACATCAAAGAACTGTAACATAAATTGCAAGAATTACGTCGCTATAAACTCACTCAACATGTTTGTGATGTCTTACTGAAGCTCATTATCAGCTTTCTCAGAATGAGCAGAGCAAAAAATTTGCGCATATTATCTTATCACAACTAATTTCTTCTATTACAAAGAAGGATTTTTAATCTTTCCCCTTTCCTCGCGTAACAGTCTTCACAATTGTAAATCGTTAACACATTGACGCGCTCCTTTTTCTAGTTGCGATTGATTTTTGTAGATTTTTTTTGTTTTTCTTGTTCTTTTGACAGACAGTCCGCGAGGGGGGGGGTCCACGGGAGAGGCCCATTTTGCACTTCCCGCAACGACTCAGTCGACCTTTTCAAGTGGAGACTTGTGAAATCATGATTGGCCATGAAAAGATATCAGTCGAAGTTTGTGGAAAATATTTGGCTACGTCTGTGAAGAATACCTGTCAAGTTTGTAAAAGCAATAAAGACAACAATGGATACTAGCGGCAAGTGCACATTCCTCCCCTCACCCGAACTGCGCGATGGAACGCTAAACTGATGTGAGAAAACTTACTGTTTTTACTGAATTATTTCGAAGACAAACAAAAAACTGCCGATCACTTCTAGGCCAAAACTGAGCACGAAAATCTTTTTGGCTGAAGAGTCTGAAGGGTGGTTAGCCAAACGAAATGGCTTTGGAGGGGCTGCTCTTCAGGACAAATGGGCCCCAATTTGGCATTTTGCATGTTTGTGGGCTCACTTTGGCGACGGGGGAGCATTTTAGAACACTTTCGCCGCTTCACTAGTTCCAGTTTTGCAAGTTTCACTCTGGTGAAACCTGTTAACTCTCGTGAAGTGGAGCAAGCTTGTCGAGCCACCATGGTACAAACCTGTGAGCTTTTTGTGAGCTCATGAAGTAAGTAGCTTTCTACTCTACACGTCCATGGGAAGTAGCAGAAGGGCAAAATGGCCCCACACCGTCGCCCAGCTGCCCAAATTTTTATGAGAACTCGGGCTGCAATTGACATATTGCCCACAAAAATGAGATTCGTTCAAGTGTATTGGTGCAGGGGCACCATAATTGGAAAGAATTACGTAGGCCGTCTTCTTACAGCAGCAATAATTACGCGACAAATGGCATCCGGGCGTCAAAAATGAGCCTCTGAGTTTGCAGGCGAGAATGTAGGGTAATAATAAAATAATCATTTTTTGATGACCAAATGATGTTGTTGTTTTTTTTTTTTTTTGGTTGAGGCATTGCAGCAGCGCCAAATTGGCTCCAGTTGCAGGGCGGCCCCGTTGTACTAAAGTATCATACTAACCAAATCTCTCTAGGGCACGTCCCGACGTTGGGGAGGATGATTCTTGAGAATGCGGCGTTCGGGATGATACTTGCTGAAAATGAAAAGCCTCTCCCCTCTCCTCCCAGATGTTCGTCTTTCATAGGAAGTAAGTTCGAAATAAGTGTGTCTGGCCCTACTGCTTTAACAAAAAATGAAAAAAAAAACATAGAAAAATGCCTCATTAACTACTTCTCCTTGCCAGATGAAGCTGTTGACTTTTCTGGTCTTCCCGTTGCATATACCCTCTCCCGCCCCCCACCCATCCCCGACACCGGCAGTTTTCGAAGAAAAACAGAAGGGTATGGGAAAAAATTGGAATAAGCCTGAAAAAGGTGTGAAAATGGGAAAATCAAGGAAAATCGTAAGTACGATGAGGGAAACGGATGGGAAGAAAGAATTCTGAGAGAGGATGTATTCCGCAGAATTCTTTCGGAACGATAGGATCGTGCCCGCGGGCAGGAGAACGAAGCCCGGCGCATCTTCGTTTCCAGACAAACCCTACGCCTAGAATTCTTCCATCTTCTCGATGTCAGGAGCGTCCTCTTGGGCGTAGGTTGAGCATTGCTGCATGCACTCTGTGCACTTCCAAAATGCAAAAAAGGCATTCCCTTGGCAATTGATATCCAGGCTCCGGAAGTCGGAGGGGGGGGGGGAACTACGCCTCTTCGCTTAGTACCGGCTGTGCCTCGGAAGAACGGTCTGCGATTGACGTCCATGACAAGGAAAAGATTGTGTGGAAAGGCGATGTAGGCGCCCAATGGGACAACTTGTTAGGAGTTTTGACGGCAAAAAGTTGACAGCAATGGAGCTTTAAGGAACAAAGTTTGGCCATAGTGGCGCTTCCATTATTCAGTGACTCCGCCTCCAGACGCCGCCCTCAAAGTTCGCCTTCCGACCAGAATCGATGCTTTCGGACAAGTAGCATGAAGTGGATGCTTTGTTGGCTCTTAGAGGTTATAGTGGTTATTACAAGGAATCAGCCCACTGAATTTGTCCCCAAACACGTCTTTCAGCCTTTACCCGTGGAATTGTTTGAGACTGGGGGGGGGGGTCCCACTGAAGGCGTTGCCGATGTTACTCTGGCACTTCATCTCACAGACTCGCCACTTGACAGTCCTTCTTCCATATTTCCACACAGCCACCTACGCTTTTTATCGCGGAACAGTGCCTTTGAGCAATTCACATCATGTCTTGCTCTTCTCTGGATGTGTGCAGTAACCCTGCGCAGGACAAGAAATGTGATGGGTCAAATCGAGCTAAGACGGTTTTTTTCAGGTTAACTAAATATGTACGAGTACCGTATCTATGTAAGATTCATCTACTGCATTCCGTCATGTATTCTGTACGTGTATTGTCCTTATAGCACTCTTCAAGGAACGAAAAGGAGTCTCAGGACGGTTCTATTCGCTGCTGATTGTACAAGCACTCTTGGCGAGTGTTTCACTTACGCCCCCCCCCTCCGCTTCATCTCTGGACTTCTGAACATCAAATGAAAAGTTTTCAGAATGTTTTGGTATCGTAATACGTCTTGCTACCGCAATTCAGTTGGCAAATCTCACAAACAAGGACAGCTGGTGGAGTGGAATTTATAACACGACGCCACTACTTATAACTTCAATAGTAAGTGAAGCTTTTTAATTTGACCTCAATTTATTTGAAAGGGGAGGGGGGGAGTGTGAGTTCCAGAGCATCATTATAGCTGATATGCTCTCAGTCAGTCGTGGAGGTTTCAAAAGGGAGGGCGGCATGTTCGCGATTGGTTGATTTTTCTCTAAACAGTCCACTACGGCTGCGTTCGTACTTTGCGGCAGCGTCCACCAGCGTTCACCAGCGACCATTAGCGTTTCGAGCGTCCGTCAGCGTCAGCGACGGATGCTCGAAACGTAGACATCGATCTAGGCGAAACAATATCCTTCCCACGTTCTGTCAGCGCCCAGCCAGCGGACCGGGAGTAAAGAGCATGGCGAAGATGAGGGTAAGCAGACTGCTGTAGATGTATGGGGAACTAGAGCGAGGAGCGACAGCTGGATTAGGCGCCGTGAAGTTGTGGCGTGGCATTTTGCACCGTACTATGACACAATACCGTATTCTGGACTCTGGTGGACGCAGGCAAACGCTAGGTTGACATTTACACCTTCCTAGCCTCTCGAGACGCAGCTGGTCGCTTGCGGACGCTGCAGAAGGGTGCGGCAAAGTATGAACACGGCCTAACCGAGCACCGGGCACGGGTGGTAGCACAAGACAGCCAGAGGTGAGCTCATTCCGTCTTTCTGATACCGCTCCAACTGATTGCGGTTGATTATCGACTAAACATCGTAATGAAAGACAATAAGCGCTTTTCGGTCAAACCTTTCCGCGAAAGTCTCCTTTCAAAGAGGAGCCCAGCGGTTTCCAAAGGACAGTTGGTCTGTGGAGCAGCGAGGATAAGCTATCATGCAGTTTGGGTGTACAAATCCGTTTTCATTGACTTTGACAGATCTAGTTCCAGCCAACAAGTTTCAATCCAATGGAACGCTCGGGGGGGGGGGGTTGGGGCAGGAATGGGAGAAGATTCTATGGTTTTCGCCATCCCGGACTCGAGCAGTCAAAGGCTTTCCTTACAAAACCTCTTTCGCAGTACCACCCTTACATCACTCAAGTCCCCTATGGATATTGGCTTTGCATAATTTTGTGTTTATTGGGTTATTACAGGTGCACAGCTTCACGTACCACTTTGCCTTCGTGCAGACCTATATGAGCTTTTTTGTCTCTTTGTATCGTATGACGGTCATCGCTTTTCCGACGTTTCATGTTAAGGTACGTTACCCTTTATGAGGAAAAAGGAGTGCCACACTATTCTGGTGAAGTGCCCTGGGTTGACAACTTCTCAGCCACGGCGCACCCTGGACGCCATTGTCCAATTTGCGTTCAAAGTCCTCTATACGAGCTCATTTCCCAGTGCCTGCAGTCTCCTTTGCTGCGGGTGCTCGTTCTCGTCAGAGGGCTGAGTTTGGCGCAGCGCCAGTCGTTCCTCCAGTTGCTAGAGGGCAAACGACCACAATTGGTGGAAAACGAATTGGCGCCGCGCCTATCGAACCATTTCCCCTGAAATGACCCAGGCGAACCAAACTATATCTACCTGTGTGTGGGGCATGTGGTAGCCCGCTGCACATAACTCCAAAACCCCAGGACACTGATGCATTTGTGCAAGGAAGAACTGAAGCGCGCATGCGAAACCTCCAGAGTGCAGCATCACTGGAGGAACTCATGAGAGGGTCGCATCTGGGCTCCGCCTCTAGTTGAAGCCGCTAGAAAAGTACCTGCATTCCCGAGAAGCTGAAATCAGTAGATGACTCGTCCCAATCCGCTCTCGCTCAGCAGTAGTTTTTTTGAAGGGGGACTGGAAAATTTCTGGGAAACTGATAAAAGTGGTAGGAAGTTGAGAAGATTTGAAAAGACAGCCGGTAGGATAGGATGGATCGTACCAAACTTCTGCAGGAGTGTTGGTTGGGGGTGGGACTAGATGTCTGAAAACCATTAGGAAGATTCATCTATTCAAAAGAGGCTAAAATACTGTTGCTGTGTCCAGAACGCTCTCGTTTCTACCATGAATGCGCTTCGTTAGCCCTGCGTATTGAAATGGCAGAGCGAACTGAAAAAACACGCCAGTCTAGCCTCTCTCTCACCATTCGAGTAGTCTGCGTTCATACTTTTCGGCAGCGCCCGCCAGCGACCACCAGCGACCATCAGCGTTTCGTCAGCGTCAGCACCTAGGAAATTATAGACATAGACCTAGCGAACGGCCGAGTCTACCAGTTACCAGCGTCCACCATTGTCCGCCAGCGACATCACTGTCCGCGGGACAACTGTAGAATAGACATTGATCAAGCGTCCATCAGCCACCAGCAGCGTCCAACGACCAGGCGTACGGTATTGTGCAGTAGTACGGTGCGTTTGCACTCGCCATCATTTCACGACGCCTAACCCGGCTGTCTTCCCCCTCCTAGTTCCCCATACTCTATCAGCGGCCTGCTGCGCTCCTACTTCCCATACCCTCTACTGCTGGTCGCTGGTGGACGCTGGTAGACGCTAGATCAATATGGCGCAGTTTGTCGACGGGGGGGCATTTTGCTTTCCATAGATGTGTCGACCCATCTAGGCAGCCGTTTCTCGAGTTGACACGTTTTAGGATAGTGGCTAGACGATCTTACTTCAGGTTCACAAGAGTTCACAAGTTTACCAAGAGTGAGATCTGTAAAGTAAAAACTAGGGAAAGGCAATGGCATTAATACAAAATGCCCCCCCCCCGTCGACAAACAGCGCCGATCAATATGATCCTTCCTAGTCCCTCTAGACGGTGATGATCGATGGCGTCTTCATAAGTTCTCAGTGAGTGGTGGGGAAGGCTACCCTGGCTGCGCTCGAATCTGAGCCATGTAATCTGCAGAGATGAAAAAGGATCCCTGACTGCCTGGCGTGAAAGACTTCTATTTTCAGATATGGAACTACTGCTTCCCGGGAAGTGTTGCTGTCACATTACTCACGCCCTTCATATCTGTACATCCGATGCTTTATCATTCCAGTTGGTTCTATATAAACAAGGAGACTCAGTGCTTCGATATAAGAAGTAATGCGGCCTAAATTGGTCAGTCTGCACATAGAAACGGGTTCTGAATTACCGAAACCTAGGTGCAAAATGTTGTGTTTGCTCCATATCTGCTAGATGCGGTAGGCGTGGCTTTGCGTTCCATATGAACGCAGCGGGCAGCTGCGGTTTGATAAGACATTTTTTTTTTGAGAAAATGTAAATGCCCAACACGACACGACAAGATGACAGTTGTCTCATATCGAAAGATCTCACGAATATCATCCTTGGCCATGCCCAAAAGAATTCCGCAGCCACGCCCACCGCGTCTCGGAGACATGGATGTACTTGAGCCTAAAAACCTAATTATTTTCAGAATATGTTACCCCATTTATTGACAGAATTCTTCGTCTTGCTTAAAAAACTGTACTGTTGTGTAGTAACTTCCGACTAGTGCAACTGTTTCCGTTGCTTTGCTCTTTATTCGCTCCAAGCAATACCGCGACCAAGCTGAAAGGAACATGTTTTTCCTGGCGTTTCTCGATTTTCTTATCCAAGTCGTCTTCTACATACTTTATGTGAGTTTTTCATTGCTCCAATGGCGTTTTTCGGCTGGGGGGGGGCTTTTGCCCTTTCACAAGTCCCTGTGAATTAGGTTGCGTTTATACTTTGAGGCAGCGTAAAGCGCTTCCGCGTACGCCAGCGGCAGTGCCGGGGATCGAGGGATGCGAAGTATCTATCTAGCACGTCCCAGCGATCACGAGCGTAATGCGAGCGCTACACGTAGCCGTTCCGCTATTACAGCGTCACCACCAGCCGTTTCACCAGCGTTTTGCTGGCGTTTGCAGCGGCAGGGGAGTAGAGACTATGTGGCCGTAAGAGACGCGCAATCGATGTGTTTTGTACCCTCCAGCTCTCCCATAGTCTCTACTCCCCTGCCGCTGCAACGCTAGCAAAACGCTGGTGAAACGCTGGGAACGCTAGATCGATATCCATCCTCTCCACGGCGGAAGCGCTACGCTACGCTGCCGCAAAGTATAAACGCAGCCTTACACCCTATCTTTGAGTGGACACCTGTAGGATTATGTCAAGTGTGAAGCTCGTTCTACTTTGCACAGCGCTTACAATGGTCAACATGTTTTCACAAGAGCGATGGAGCTAACCAAGAAAATGCTCTTGCCTCCCCTCTCCTTCCCTCCCCCAACCCAGCTGCGCCTCTTTAAATTTTTTTTGGTACAAGAACGAGAAAGGGAAAGATTCTTAAGTGGAGCGCCTCCATGCCTCGTTAGTGGTTCTTAGGCACGCTCCCAACATTACCCGCCCCCATAATAGATGACTTTTCAATTTTTCTCAATAACTTTCATCAAATTGGTTTGAATATGACGTAACTTAACACAGGTGCAATTTCTCATGCGGAACTCTCCCCCGACAGTCCCTCTCCCTCGAAGGACGTTTTTTCGCAGATTTTCGAAAGCCTCTGCCTACTGCATGCTATGAATATTTTCCCGGTTTTGACCTAAAAAACACGTTTAAAATTTCAACTATGGGAACTCCTCTCGCTCTCCTCCCACCCTCCCCCCCCACAATGCCGCCCCTTGTTTTTCATGACTTTGAATCTTTGCCAAATTTCGGTTTTTGGCATTTTTCATTTTTTGGACCGTTTTTCACAGCTATGACTCTATGCACTCATGTACAAAGCGCACCCACAATATGCATGCTCTCGTCCAGCAGAAACTTCATTGCCCTCTTTTTTGAACCTTTATATGTTCTTTTTCCATTTTTCACCCGTTGAATTAGGTCGTTAAAACCGTCCAGTATTGTGAAGCGCCGCCCACAATGTCAAAGCTCCGCCCACTTGTACAGAAATGCCCTTATTGAGAAGAGTGGAGAGTGTTTTTAACCCGAATAAACCATACATAATTCAGGCCCTAATCTACAAGCGAGCTGATGGTAACGGTATAGCAGACTTCTTGGTACCGTATGCTTCCGATGTGATCACCTTCTCGAACGCTTATCTGCTTATGTTACTCAACAAGAAGATACGACGACGAGTGTTATCACTAGTCAAATGTCGAGGTACTGCTGCTTTCTAAGCTCTAGCTCCGGAGCCTCATGCTATAAAAAAAGTATGGCCTACTTGGCAGTTTGGCTGCTGCACCGTAAAGTGCGCATTGCACGGTGAATCCTATGAAACAGCAAACTGATGAACTATTTGTGCCATGAACATTTGACTCCCGTAATTTCGAATGCGACTTACTTCCTCCAGCTTCTCCTATGGCGACCAGAAATGGTAGGGAACTGGCTGTAGCCTCATTAAGCCTATCCCCCCTAACACGCCAGGGTCCGAACGAGCTTGCAGTTTAGCTAGCGACTAAGATGTGAAGGGATATTCCGCAGACGAAGAGACAGGCAGATCGACGTAACGACCACCAAGTTTGTGCTGACTGTCTGTGGAAGATGAACATACTCTTCAGATGTGGATTATCTTTATCCTTGGACTTCGCCTTATATACTTCACTTATATAAGGGCGGAGACTGATTTGAGATTAGAATCTACAGTCCTCATGCAAATTGCGGACCCGTGAGTGTCAGTAGGGCTGCCGGTTTGGCGCGGTGGCCAAGTCCGTTCTGGCACCAAGTTGAGCGGGCCAGTGACATTACTCTAAATATCGCTTCGTATTACTCATTTTCGTACGCAGTTTTGCGTATCAATACGCGTTTTCAACAAAAGGCTGAGACGAGCCTTCCACATGTGCAAACACTCATACTGGCTGACACCGCCCACCGTTCGCGCACTGATGAGCGACATGGTGGCAATCTTATATCGATGGCCAGGAATAGTCTTCCTTGAAACTCTTGCCTTGAACAATCTAGACGATTCAAATGTGTTCGAGAATATCAGCAAGCAGGTGTTTTTGAAATAGCGAAAAGCCTGTCATCAGGGCGGCGTATACGCCCCCCCCCTCTCCCCAAGCACCTCGGATTCGAGCGTTGGTTTTTTTGACAAGTCCACGAGTATTTCGAAAAGGCAGCATTATCGGTATGAATTCTTAGACTTTTCAGGTAGAACTTCAAAGCCATTCGTTTTGTTTTCTGCCTCTGGTGTGCAGCCATTTAATCAACGTCGCAGCATGTGAAGAACGTCTTGCACGATTATATAAGACTGATGATACTCCTATAAAAATTGTTTTTGTTCACATTGTGGTGATTGATTGGTGACTTGTGAATGCCAAGAGCATAGCACAACTCCTGCCCCTCTCTAATGAGCAATTCGGCTTTTTGGTCTGTAAAATGGATTTAGGCTCAACTATCAAGATATTTCATCCATTGGCGCTCCATCCGCCCATGTTTCAAGAATGTGCATTTTGGCAACAAGGTCGGTAGAAATAGAATGGCTCGCATGAACCGGATTTGGCGTTCGAGACAGATTCGCTAGACAAGACCACTAAGTGCCCCTCCTCTTGGTCATCCCAGACCTCAGAAAAGAAAACCTGTTTTCTTGACTGGCACTTATCACAATAAATGACAACGAGGTGAACTGACATCTTAAATGTCCAACAAAGGTCCTTTTGCCTCAGATACTCTTTTCTTCTCTTTTTTCTTGTCATGTTTCTGCTCCACTGGGTAATACAGCCCTTCTCTCTTTCCTGATTCACTCGATTATCTTTTTTGCTGTAGCAGTCGTGTTCCCAGAAGGGGTGCTGAGGCGTGTAAGACTGGTTACGCGCCGCAATCAACTAGCACAAATTAAGACTTGTTGACTCAAGAAGCCTCGCCAAGAGGCATGCGGGTGAAGAAGATTTGTTGGCATTATCCGCGTGTTCTGTACAGTAATTAGTATGTTGCCAGAGTGCTGATGCATGTCAAGGGGATGGGGTGGCTTGGGTTTTTGGCTTCGCACCAATCCGTACTCTGTCAGTTGTTGAGGAGAGCATGCTGGCGGACTGGCGCTGTGCCAAACCCACTCTCCCCACCCCCTCTCCCATCCTGTGAAATGCCTTAGCACCCAGAGCGAGATGAACTTTCCATTGTATGCTCAAATTCCCGATGGCAATCACGCAGCACATAGAGTTACTTCGCCTCAACCTGAACGTGGCCAGCACAAATAAAGCTCTTTAAGGGCTGATCTAGCGATCACTCATAGACGGACAGTTCAGATAATCAGATTTCTTTCACAAACATCAGCACGCAAGATGACAAACCTGTCTTGCAATGGTGGAATGAATCACGATAACCCACCTAGCCATTCATAAATGCCAACGGGCCTACTCCGTCCGAAGGGATCTGAATGTATGGCCGCTGACGGCCTCGGCTCCCCCTGTGTGCAGCGAGGGGGGGGGGCGCGAAAAGAACTTTTCTTTCGTCGATTTTCAAAAGAAAATACAGATTTACACTCTATCCACTCTGAACATTTTCACATTACATTCAACAACATTGTCCACCCTATCCGCAAAACTTCCACACACAACAAAACCAACAACACACTGCCGACCCCACAGTCTCTGGCAGACGCCCGCACTCCGAGAGATTCGGCCACGCGAAACACACCGCTCTCACTCTCAGCTGCCTGAGATATAAGCGTGGTCGCTCGAATTCTCCACTTAGATAGAGCATCACGCATGTTGACATCCCTTAAGGTAGACGCACGTTGTTCGGAGACTATACCGAGTTGGAGCCTACTATCCACACGCTGTGCTGCTCTCCCGCGCGTCACGGCTTCCTTACCGAGCGACTCCACACACGCAAGCTTTTTCGCCAGCTGTATACGAGCCAGAAAGTAAAGTATTCCACTCGGCTGAAGGACGAGCTCCGCGCTCACTGCTATAGAATCATACACATGGGTACTTCCTCCATGGTACTCCCACCACAAACGAGATTAATTGCATATAGACACGACTTGCGTAACACATTATACATCAGTCATACGTGATTCAACCGACAGTACATTATACTTTGCCCCCTCCGTGTGACACTGCAGACGACAACTACTCAACGTCACTCTCGTTTCCGCGCGACGCCAACCAAGAGACAATCGCAAATTGCCTCACAGCTTTGCCGCGCGACACACACCGGGCGAAAACAAGACGCTTTTTTTTGAGTTGTAACTACCCCTCTTCTTCGATTGCAGCATCGCATATATATAGATAAGGACATGGTCAGACACACAGCCTCATAATCTTTTTTTGGGGTCAGTACACGCCCGTCTACTTCTACTGGTACCTAAATCTCGCAGTCATTGGCGTGCGGACGCTCACACAACGACACAGAGACGACAATCATGAGCGCGAATTTACGATTCTCTGCCTAAACACCACACATCTCGGCATAAATATCATAGACAAATATAAAGTGGAGGACCTACTTTGGTTCCGCGCCGACACTCCACTCGCAATACCTGCTGTGGAGACGCAGTAGCAACCACACACCGCTTGTGAAGGACTATCTTCAGCCCTACCTCTTAGCCGCGCATACACGGAATTTATCTTTCCAAGCTCGCGCGCTCTTCCGCTACACCTGGATCTGCGAAACCACGAAGGATCCTTATTCTGGAGCATTCTCACGATCTTATTCATAAGTCTGATGTTATATCATTGACTCAACCACTAGATTCTTTTTTCTGAACGCCCAAACACACATCACCCACCGGAATCAATTCACACAATTTGTATGTCAATAAAAAACGAAAGCATTCGAGCGTACTCCACGCCGCACTCACCCGACCGACATACTTTTCACTCGTTGACAACAACTTATATTAGCACATGAAAGTAAGAAATGGGTATGACAGACAATTATATAGCACAATCATGGTACACACCCATCATCTTAGCCCTGACTGCTTGCGACATGCATACAAATATCGTTTCGATTGCACACTCTGCCAGATCTCTCTTCATCGAGACACCTGCAGCTGCTGGTGTAAACTCAACAATATCCAAAGAGCGTTACGAACAAGGTCCGCACTTGACGACTGTCGCTTTCGCAGTCTTGTTCACTGCTGATGCTGGATACAGAGATAGGTGTATTGGGTCAATCCGCGCCCAACACCAGGTCCTCCAACATCATACTCCATTGTTGAAGCGCGGCAGTAAGCACGACAACATGGATGGAAAAACGGAGTTGCCGCCTAGCCCAATCTCTCTTGAACGATCCATCATCACGACACATCGTCTCATGATTGCATCTATTTCGTGATTGGCATGGTCCTCTCACGCACCAATGGCTGGACATCTTCTGCCACGGAAAGTTTCAACCGGAATACAAGTATCAGCTCGAAATCCCAAGCAGTCACCCCTCGCTTGATTCGCCAATAAAACGGGTACAGCCTCCGCTTCCATCTGAAGCACCTTTGTGGGCACTCCGCTGATCTGAAACCCTGACAAACACCTCAATATTATTCCTTTGACTCTCCACAATATGGACTGCGGTCAACATCAGATACATTGCAGACGCTCCCACCCACACAGCGGACCAGCAGAGATAGAAGACATATATGGAACACGCTAGGAGGATAGCAAGACCTGCGTGTTAGGAGGCATGGGATAATAAGAGACCGGGAGACACATGCATCCGGCGACTTCATGAAATTGTGGCGTGTTCAGACACCCCCCAAACCGCCCAATGCCTACCTGCAACAATCACTGCTCCTGGTCGCTTGGTAGAAGGCTCGGTAGAACGGGCTCGTCGTTCGCAAAGATGCCAATACCTGTTACTTTCCCGATCGCTGACGCTGAAGGACGCTCAAAACACTGATGCTCGCTGGTGGACGCTACTGCAAAGTATGAACGCAGTCTTACTTTTTCATGTGTCTGTGAGGCGCGCTACGAGCCACAGGAGGGACGGCCACCGCGACCGGGATTGAAGTTAACATTAACATGCTCTAAAATGTCCTCGTTAACGTTGAAACATGTCACTATCCCATCCAGACATCATGACGCGTTTTGTCGTGTCAGAACATGATGAGACTAGGCTTCGATGGTAAAATGCTCGCCTCGCCGGGCATACAGCGGCCCTCAGGTGCTTCGTGGATCATGGAAAACGTGTATAATATCAGCTCCGAACCAAGCACGACGAATGAAGATGCACAAAAGATCAAAGGGATGCGTTTCACACACCCGGTAATACCGACTCTTAAAGCTTTCTCAATGATGTGAGGTCATAGTCATTCTTATGCAGGTCGTATTCATGCGTATTTTAGAGCGCGTTCATACTTTTCGATCTGATGACTCTGCGAGACCAATTCGCTTACGGGATCAGAGTGATCAAATTGCAAAGGGTGGACTCTCTCCCTTAACATTTTTGCGCGCTGCTCGCTTAGGTTAGAAGTGATTGGTTGGCCGCTTATCGCAGTTTCCTTCAACTGTGGCGGCAGAACCTGTTCGACAATGCCTTGCCTTGCTGTTATGCAGAGTTTTGCGACTAGTCTTTCGGCATAGCAACGTCGCCATGCATTAAGCGTTACGGTAGGCTGCGTTCACACTTCGCGGCAGCGTCCACCAGTGACCATCAAAGTTTCAAGCGTCCGTCAGCGTCAGCGACTGGGAGGGTACATATATCGATCTAGCGACGGCAGCGTATACCAGCGTCCACCAGCGGCCATCAGCGTCTCTCGAGGGACTCGGGAAGTATGGTTATAGTTTAGCGTCCATCGCGTTCGCGCTGGCGACTAGGTACATTCCCCATACAGTACCAGCAGTCTGCTACCCTCCTACTTCCTAATACTCTTTAATCGTGGTCGCTGGTGGACGCTGGTAGACCAGATCGACATCCCTAGTCCCTTGAGACGCTGCCGTTCGCTAGATCGATATCTATACTTTCAGTCACTGACGCTGACGGACGCTCAAAACGGATTGTCGCTGGTGACGCTGCCGCAAAGTATAAACGCAGCCTCAGTGTCAAATCTCGCAACCTGAAGGACCCAATGCAGTTGCATTCATCTCGTTTCTATTTTTGTTCTGCAATTTGTTCATTAGGTACATATACTAATCCCAGGTACATGTACTAATCCAACCAACTTGTTAAAGAATCCAGGGATTCATACTGAATGTAATGGTAAAGAAATCACCAAAGGAAGGTACTTCCTCTTGGAGGGGGTATTTTGCCCTTCCGAAAGTTCATTTTGCTAGTTCATGTTGAGTAGAAAGTGTAATCTTGGTGACACTTGTAAACTCTTGTAAATGTGCGCAATACTGCGAATGAACACTTTTTACAGGAAATTACAGGTCTTCACAGGGACACAGGGTGGTCTGTATCCGCTTTGCTGAGCACTGTTTGATCCCTCCCTCCCCCTACCAGGCCAAACTGCTCCCGTTTTTTGATGAAGATGACCACTTCTTTTGCTCTCACGAATCGTGAATCAAAGCATGTGATTCAGGCGAAACAGTTCATCGCACAGTTAGCAAACAGCAGGAAAACCCGAGAACAAATCGCGAAGGAGTGAGTCGACACTTCTCTTTTTTTCGAGGTGCCGAAATGTTAAATTCCATATAAATATTTCATGATTTCAGGATGATTGAGTGGTGGAGCACCGTGGACGAAGGCTCACGGAGAGATATGAGCAGCAGATTTAGCAGTTTTAATGCACTCGAGTACAGAAGACGTAAAATTGAAAGTGAAAATGAATGAATATTGTTAAATAATATTAAAGAGAATAAAGATGATCTTGTGGTGGCGGGCTTGAGATTTTTCGAGGAGACGGACAAGAGAATCGCAAGATAATCAGCTCGTTCATCGCGCGACGTATCGTGCTCCTATGCGCGGCAAATTCTCTCGCTTTGTCGACTGGAGTAGCGGGACTAGAGCGAATTCAAGCGGAGACAAGAGTCCATGGGCTTTATGAAATTTTCCCGTCCCTCTAACTCTCAGCTTCGGACGGCCAGGCAGGACAACTCGTCCGTCAGATGCTACGTCACCAGCCACACCCACCCACTCGGCACGTTACGATTGTCTTGTCACATACCAGCTCTTGCTGGATGTGCGCAGATGTAGAGGCGATTCCAACCGTAATGAGACTAAATAAGGTTCCCGACATTGTCGGAGACACATGTCTGGGCCTTATCATTGTGACAGGAACATATGTTCGAGAAAGCAAACGAGGTAAAAGCGGGTTTGATAGTAATGGCAACAAGCTGCGGATGCGGAACTTGAAGGCAATGCACGCAATCAGATATCTTGGATAACGGAGCTCAAATAGGGATACCAAAAGGTCAATAAAGTCAGTGATGCGAAAAAAAAACTGAAAAAGTCGTTGCCAGTGCCTCAAGTAGAACCCCCGAGCCGGCATTTGTATGATCAAGGGGTGTTATCGGACACGATCACCAGACTGTACGGTCGATATCGACACCAAAATTATACTCGAAATCCCTGAGATCGGGTAGGCGTGGCCGCATGTTCAACTTAACCTGAAGGTGTCTATGCTTCTGGTGAGATATTTTCATCTTGAATTGTTGTCGTGTCTCTGTCCAACACAGAACAAGATGACAGTTGTCCCAGACTGGAATATTCCACGAGTAACCAGTTCCGTGCCATGTTCAAATGCCACGCCTACTCTGGCTCAGGGATAAGGAGTGTAATCCTAGCTGATTTTTCATTGACAATATTCCACAGCTACGTTCTCTAGCGGTCTCCTGTTGCCATGGATGGGCAGGGAGGTGAACGGAGTCATTGAAGGTGTGTAGCTTAAAAAACGAAGGCAAGGGTACCATGTCGATCGCTTTTGCCTGGCGAAAGTGGTGCAACCGTTACCGCTGCTGAACAGGCTACTTGCTCGCGGCTGAACGTCTTTCCTCTTTCACAAACTCACTGCCTCTTCCCTATCAGCTCGTGCAAAGCTTCAGACCAGGGATGGTCTTATCTGGGACATTTTGAGCAATTTTGTTCTGTTTTGACACCTCAATTGCCACAGGCCCTTCTGTTTTTTGCGAACCCACTACTAAAGATCTGCAACCACAATTTAGGCCATAATAACCGCTAGAGGTACCACCGCGCACTCGCTCACAACTCGGGTAAATGATGGGAAGCCAAATAGCGATAATTATAATCACGGACCATATAAAAGCGCTCAGCCACAGTATGGATCACTTGGCCCTAATTCCTACGCATGCCCCCCTTCGTCTCGATTGTCTTGCTCGTTCTCTTCATCATACCTATTGGTGGAAAGCCAAAGATACCTAAAGAGCGCTATGAAGAAGGTTTGTTTGAACACCTTCGCGGGTCACTTATACAGTTGTTCGCTGCGAATGCTGTGGCGTGTCAGGGGGGGATGGGTTGGGCCAAGGCGTCAGCCAGTCCTGCACCACTTGTTGTAGCGGGTAAGGGACAGCAACAAGTGAAACGGGCATCAGAGCCGTACCAAAACCGGCCTCCCCTGATAAGGCTCTGCCTCTGCATTCGATGCGTACAATACACTATGATGGCACTTCTCGTAACTTGCACTATTTCAGACAAGTGGTTAGACATTTTCTTCAAAAAGCTCACTGGACACAGTCTCGTAACTTGCACTATTTCAGACAAGTGGTTAGACATTTTCTTCAAAAAGCTCACTGGACACAGTGTCAGAGAAATTCAAAGAGCAGCTGCTAAGAAATGCATTGAAACGGGTACAGCTTTTCCTCCCATCAAAATAGCTTGTGAATTGTTTTTTGATGGACTGATCGTAAACAACTTACTCCGTCGTTTTTTCGCATAACTTTTTTTACTTTGCGTGTTACTTCTTTCTTTTTATCGGTGCGGCGCTATATGCCTCGGGAGTATCACTCTGCAGCGACACTTTTCACGCCACGCCCGTACGTTGCACCTTATCACTGAGACAGACCAATATGATTAAAAGTTCAGGGAAACAACGGCATACAGTACCCCGGAAATTGTGCGTGAAATGAGATGTGTCGGCCCCTGAACGTAGACAGCTAAGCTGGTCTAGTGGCTCTGGCTGTTTTTACGCACATGCTTTTACGCGCGGCCCGGGGTATTGTAAGTCTCCTATATTCCTGAACTTATAACTTAGTGACAGCCTAACATGTCCTAAACCTAGCTTAGTCAACGGCAGAACTTGTCACCACCCCAAATAGACGGTATGACGCAGTTTCGCCGTCTCAGAACGTGATGAGACCAAACCTCGTTGGGAACTAGTCCGTTCCGAGGCGTATAGCACCCGGTACGTCGTAGAATACTCATCAACCAACTGTGTACAATATCAGCTTGGAATGAGCACGAAGAATACAGACGTGCAGAAGATAAGAAACGCACAAGCTCATGGCGACCGAAAGCTCTGGAAGCTTATTGATGATGTGAGTAAAAACTGTTCTCATGCAGTTTTCTTATCGCACATCCATATTCTCTGTTCACTCTGATCTTCTTCTTCCTCAGCGTTTGTCCCGCTCTGCAGCGAGGTCCACTCGATCCGTTTACTCTAATCACGCAGGCGAGTCGTGAGGTGTCGACTCTCTCTCAAATTTTGGGGCGAATTCGGCTGTTGGTGGGTTTTGCCTATCCGCTAAGTCATGACTACGAAGTCTCCCCTAGGCAACATTTGTGTGCTCTTTTGAATGTGCTGGATGGTGCGTGTTGTGGAGCCGCCCGTTGTTGTCGATTTTGTAGTTACAGCTGAAGAACACCAATGGTCGAAAAATCCTCGCGTGGGAAAACCCGCCCGCAAACTATGTACTAGTATACAGGGGGGGGGCCAAAAAAAAGTCATTTCGGCCGAGCCACATATCAACGAAGTTTTCGCAGCCCAGACAGGGGAAGTGGATATGAGTACCAGAGTGGAAGATACCCAAGATCTTCCTCTATAAGCTGGAGCAGGCTGCCGCCAATCGCCTTCATGTACGCCAAAATATGAAGTCATCTCCAGTCGCGGCCTGACTGGAGAACACCTTTGGAATTCACGTCGCCTCCAAACAGCTGCGAAACTTCTTGAATGAAGTCATCCACAGATAGCTACCTGGAGGTCAGTACTCTTGATCTGCAAGACCTCCCACATCGAGCAGCTACGGCAACGTCGCTACGGTCTAGGACATCATCTTCACCGTATTCGCCGAGGCGCGAGTTGATGGTATGGACCGGGGTACCTGGAAAGGGAAGACCGATATTTTCTTTGTAGACCCCGACTGAAGGTGAGCGCTGGCGGTTACATCAAGTAACTCGAGAAGAATATCCTCCCTACATGTGGTCGCCCGTACCTTCTTGGAGACCTTGTGCTGCTACAGGTTTGGGTGCCACCACATGGAATCGAAGGGTTTTGGACGTTCGTACCTGAAGAAGATGTAATATTGAAGTATGTCCCCTGACCTGAACCCACTCAATTACCTAGTTCGGGCGGACTTCAAGAGGGTGGTCTACGGTGGCGGAGAAATCGACTACCCCGCTGATCTCAGGTACCACATCGCGGTCGCGTGCCAGAATCTCTCGATGGCGTTCGTCCAGAAGGCTGTGGCGGAGTGTCGTGATAGTACTTAATATGCTCTTCAATATGGTAGTAAAAATGTCCGATCAGAATTTGATAAAGTGTAATTTATAGCGCCTCGAAAGTCAATGAGGCAAAGTGACTTTTTTTGCCCCCCCCCCCCCCCCGTACAGCATTCGTGTATATGAGACACGCAGGGGGCGTACTTTTTGCAGGGGAGAGGTTGTCGTATTCGGTCGTTGGGAGAGAGGAGGACGTATGTGCGTTTGAGAAAAATTGTGCGTTGGAAAAAATTGTTCCCGGTTGTTGACCTTTCGCATGCCCGTCCCCCTCGGCGGAAAATCCTTGGGTGAAAAACTGGAAAATGTTGGAAATTGGTAGGTAGGTGTGGAGGAGAGGGAGGGGGTCTTACCCCGAGGCCCTCATTTAGGTGAGGGGGGGGGTCGAACTTACACTACCATTTCACACATCACGATGCTGTACCATGCCTGCAACACAAGGGTAGCCATTTTACGATGCGACGTTTGTAAGGCTATTGCGCCGGACAGTCTCTATACGGGTGCCAAAACAATCAAATCCTACGACATGAAACTCTACAACACCGGGTCTGAACCACTTTCAACAGACCATTATAGGGCCTTCACTTCGTTTGGTACTGTATTGTGTCCCCACCGTGCCAAACTGTGCTTTTATTAGTTTCCATGAAGACGGCAGTTTTTTGCTTTCTCTCGAAACACGCCGTCAATCAGAAGTATGTATTTCAGCTGAAGCAGTTTGTCATATCATTAGCAGCTCACATTAAAACTCGAGAACAAGTAGCGACGGAGTAAGTCGGCTCGTCCGAAATGTTTCATTCCATATAAAGGTGTTTACGATTTCAGAATGATTGATTGGTGGAGCACCTTGGACGAAGGCTTACGGAGAAATCTGAGCAGCAGATTTAAAAGTTTCAATTCACTAGAATACCATAAACGTAAAACTGATAGTGAAAATGAATGAATATAACTATTAAATGTAATATTAAAGAGAATAAAGATGATCCCGTAGCAGTGCGTAGTGCTCAATATCACCCCATATATATAATTCGCTTCGTCTGTTTGTTTGTAAGTTTGTTTGTTTGTTTGTTTGTTTGTTTGTAAGTTTGTTTGTCTGTCCGGAAATTCGGTTCGACCTGAAGAACGACTTGGAGAGGTCGGGTCAAGGTGGGGATGGGTAGAGCATGGGACAAGAAATAAAAAGCACACTTGACCTATGCGAAGCCCCGCCCACAGTGGGCGGGGCACTCGCTGAAATTTTGGGGTTTCACAGAAAAATGTTCATAATTCGCTTCCGGAGCAGCCTAAGATGGGGAAAAAAGGGAATAAGGTTAGTAAGGAGTCGCCAGACTAACTGTGGCAGACACATCCAAAATGGGCGGGGCGTACTCAAGGTGGGCGGTGCTTCGCATAAAACTCAGTAACTCGGTTCGCGAGAGTGTTCAGAAGCCGCAAAAAGCTCAGTGCAGAATGTAAATATCTGGCGAGTATTGGGCATGCTCAAAATGTGTTGAGATCCGCCCACAGTGGGCGGAGCTTGCCCTAAACCGCAGGATACTCACTTTAAAAGTTTGTAGCTCGGTTCCAGAGCACTGAAACCGGAACGTGCGTCAAGGTCGGCAAAGGTTCGCCGGTGAGGACTGTGGGGCAAAAACATTGTGGGCGGAGCCTGCTCCGAGGTGGGCGGAGCCAGACAAAAAGGTCTGTAAAACGGTTCCAGAGCACTCCGAAGACCGGAAAAAAGTGAATTAAGGTCAGCAGAGGGTCGCCGGTGAGGATTGTGGGGCACGAAAATTGGGGGCGGGGCCAGCCCGAGTGGGCGGAGCCAGACAAAAATTCTCCAAAACTCTCCCAGAGCACTCCGAAGACCGGAAAAAAGTGGATTAAGGTCAGCAGAGGGTCGAAGGTGAGGACCGTGGGGCAAAAACGTTGTGGGCGGAGCCTGCTTCGAGGTGGGCGGAGCCAGACAAAAGGTCTGTAAAACGAGAGCACTCCGAAGACCGGAATAAGTGAATTCAGGTCAGCAAGGGGTCGCCGATTAAGAAATGTGGGGTATACATGTTGTGGGCGGGGCCAGCCCGAGTTGGGCGGAGCCAGACAAAAATTCTCCAAAACTCTCCCAGAGCACTCCGAAGACCGGAAAAAGTGGATTAAGGTCAGCAGAGGGTCGCCAGTGAGGATTGTGGGGCACAAAAATTGGGGCGGAGCCTGTTTCGAGGTGGGCGGAGCCAGACAAAAATTCTCCAAAACTCTCCCAGAGCACTCCGAAGACCGGAAAAAGTGGATTAAGGTCAGCAGGGGGTCGCCTGTGAAGAGTGCGGGGCACAAAAATTGAGGGCGGGTCTGCTCTGAGGTGGGCGGAGTCAGACGAAGAATTTGTAAAACAGCTCAAGAGTACTTCAGACACCGGAGAAAAGTGGAGTACAGAACAAAAGGCGGATATCAGTTGAGTCTAGAAATATGTGAAAGAAAATACGCGCGGCGAAGCCGCGCCCGCCCGGCGCAGCCGGGCCGTATCAGAAGGAGCCGCGCCGGCGTCAGCCGGCGAGGCGACTGGTATATAAGATATCAGCTGCAACGAGAAGGCCCCAATTTATGTCGATGTCACCATGCTGGAATGAGACATTGCAATGCTGTAAGTAAAACTGGTTACACATCTTGAGGGCTCAAGCAGGGCATCGACAAAGGACATTCTGAATCTGAAATCAACACTAGGAACATCCAAAGGCAATATAGAACCACTTTATGTGAGTCCTTATGTAAGTAGCAATAAGCTGCGCAGAGGATTTGGCGATGAAAAACCCTGGGAGGTTGAAAAACTAGAACGTGCTCAAACATTTTTCCTCAAGATCAGACCAAAGTCAGGAGATCGGACTGTTTCCTCAACCAGCAACGCCTGTACATGTAGTGGAGGCAGAAAATGTAGCGGGCTCAAACAGGGATCTCAAGACGCTTACAAAGTCAACGGTGGGGAAAACCGAAAAAAAGCCTCACCACTGCCCCAAGGCTAGCCGGCGCATTTGTATGAAAGGGTGTAATCGGACACGATCACAGAGGCTAATAAGGTTGATATTATCGCTACAATTGATCCCAGCTGAATTTTCATTGACAACAATGTCCCTGCCTACACTTTTTGGCGGATCTTCTGTTATTATGGCTGGTAGGGAAGCTGGGCGAGGTCAGTGAAGGTGTGTAGGTCGAGGAAGGACGGCACGGGCTTGTGCAGCGAAAATGGTGCAACAGCTACCAGTGCGGGACTGGCCACTTGTCCGCGGAACAGGGGCAAGTCTACAATTAATAGTGGAAAAAGCTTTTGATCTGGCAGCTCGAATCAAAATTGGAAGGCGAGGAAAAATTTGTCGCTGCCAGGCAGCGGCTATCCCTATTCTCAATCTCGCAGCGTAGGCTGGAGCAAGCTCATCTCCGGCTGCACTCTACAGCGACGGCCTCATGGCTTAGTGGCTACGAGCTCACTGTGGGCCTATGTTGAGCACATTTCCCTGGAAGGACTGAGAATAATTTCGACAATTCGATTCTTCCATTCTATATTTCCAAAGAGTTTTTATTCGTGGTTCGGCTTCTTCACTTCAAAAACACCTAATAGTGACTCATTTGCCCCAACTACGGCATTTTGAGTCCCATAGCCCATTGGATTCCACGCCAGTCTCTTTCAAAGCATCTTCCGTCGCGAGGCTGAGACAGAAGCGTATTCTTATGGGCTCACCGTGTTTCCGGCAAGAGATCAAAGAAATTGGACCACTTCTCCAGAAATTATGGCAAAACGACGGCTTTGCGATAGGGAAATCTGTCGTCAGCTTCTCATTAATAAAAACTTGTAGCAGTGCTGTAATTACCAGGCTACTTTGTAGTTGGTCGAAGATCCCGTTGATGAAGAATCGAAAAGAAACTTCCTGCTGAGACTCGATCAGCAGGTGAATTGTGGCGCTTAGCCTGCAGCTGTTAATCGTATTGAATGAGTCGTTTTCTCTTGCAAAGACTACACTTATTCTAAGTATTCTTATTGCACGTATTCTATTCTCAAGCGCGAATCGTTGAAAATAGGGTCAACTGAAACACAGTATTTCTCTGAATACTACCTCATGAGACCTTGAAGTTTCTGGTACTTTGCACTCCTAC